>JADDOH010006889.1:0-43733 GCA_016648135.1 Agrypnia vestita | reverse complement strand
GGCGATCGTCTAGCAGAATGAGCAAATTTCATCATTTTTTCTCATATCTTCTCTTGCGTTTTTTATCACATTTTTGTATGGAAATATCTCATTTTAAAATTTATTCATCAGGATACATATATTTTAAATACGAATATCTTATTAAAATGTCATAAACTAAATTATATAATTGATTAATAAGATACCAAACCTTCGATGTTTTAAAAATGAAGAAAATTGCTCCACTTTGTGGGCCTTTTATGACTGAACGACCTGTTGTAATGACTTTTTTATTCAATAATATTACAAAGTAAACGTTTATCTTAAATTTTTTATAATTATTGCAAAATCTGTCAGTACGTTTACATGCAATTTATGTTTTAAAAATACTGTTTTTTTTAAATATTTTATTTTTTGTGGGTTATTTTCAACACTTTTTACATGGTTGACAACTTTTATACTTCAAAAGTCAAAAGAATAGATAATTTAATTTTATAATAAAAACAAAAAAAAATCAAAATTTTTGTCGATATTCCCGATTTTAGATATTTAATCAAGACTCAACGTATTTATGACACAATACGCAGTGCCTTGATTAAAAAGCTAATATCTGAAATCGAGAATAATTTTTTGATTTTTTTTGTATTAATTTTTTAAATAATAATGTCTATTCCTTAAATTTGTTAAAGAAAAACAGTTATTAACTATCTATAAAGAATGGAAAAAAACACACAAAAAATAAAAATAATTTAAAAAATAGTTTTTTTTTAAACATAAATTGCATGTAAACGTACTAACAGATTTTGCAATAATTATAACAAATTTAAGATAAACGTTTACTTTGTAATATTATTGAATAAAAAAGACATCTCAACAGGCCGTTCAGTCATAAAAGGCCCACAAAGTGGAGCAATTTTATTCATTTTTAAAACATCGAAGATTTTGTAATTTATTAATCAATTATATTATTTAGTTTGTGAAATTTTAACAAAATATTCGTATTTACAATAAATGTAATCTGATAAATAAATTTCAAAATGAGATATTTCCGTACAAAAATGTGATAAAAAACGCAAGAGAAGATATCAGAAAAAATGGTGAAATTTGCTCACTCTGCTAGACGATCGCCTTAAATTTGAAAACGTGTCGAAAATTTGTATTTTAAAACAGGTATGCACGCTTTCCACGCGCCGCCCTGCGCTGTAGTGTCTAGCCGCCAAAAATCAGGGGTGCAAGTTTCGCCAACTGTCACCATCTGATGCCCCCCTCCCCCCTCCACCCGCCGCGGGCCGGGATCAGTGGGGTACTTGACGCATGCGCGGCCCCGGGACGCATCTGCACGCGCTCAATGCAACGTAATGTGCAATGAACATTTTCATACGCCTTTGTGCGAGGGCTCGCATTATTCTGAGTAGGTACACGCTGCGTGTATTTGACAAATTTATGTATAGATTTCAAAGGAAGTGCGATGCTGTTGGTGAATTCATAATCGTTTAATCATTTGACGACCTGCTCAAATGAGTCGGTTATTAAGGGGTTCAAAAATCATTTTTTTAAATCTTATAGCTTGAAGTTCTAAAAAAAATTTAATCATAACTCATTAAAAAAATTCCAAAAATTAGTTGAGTTAAAACTGTTGAAATCTAGCGTGCACGGTACAAGCATTTTTAAACGAATTACATTTTTCTTTAGTGTTTTTCTCTAAACTCCCCCTTTCAAATCTTTGTCAAGGTTATCTCCACATACCAAACCGATTTTCACACATCTCTCTAAAAACATTATATTTTTCCCTATGTACATATGATTTTTTTGGTTAAATTCGCTTATTATGATTTTTTAACTTAAATCAATTACTATTGATGGATTTGGCGTTTACTTTTTAGAGATTATTCATGATGACAGATTATTATAAATTATAATAACCTTGTTACCTCTAATGAGTTTAATGTATTTTATAATTTGATACTTCTAATGTCGATGAAAGTTTCTGATTCTGTCTAAACTTAGGTAAAAAAGTGAAAATATATAATTGAAATATATTAAACTTAATAGAGGTAGGTACTAGATAACAAGTTTAATATAATAATTACAAAAATCTGTCCTTTAATCATTTATTTTTCGATACTCTACATTATATATAGACTGTATATCATTTAACTTAAGCCCTGGGGAAATTTTGAAAATTTGATAAAGCTTTCGAAAATTTAAAAATAATTTATTAATGCAAAATATTGATTAGTTTCATATATCATGAACAATGAGTAAAAATAATTTAGATGTGAAATTTTTGCGTATTTTTATTATTTTGAATTCAGTTTTTGGTGCTTCAAGCGTCCCTTAATTCGATGGTTCGTATAGTTTGCTTTTCTCTTTCTGTCTTAATCACATTTCTCAAGGCTAGATAAGAGGCGTGATCTTCTAGGGGCATCTCATTGAATAGAACTCTCCAAATATCAGTATATTTGATTGTACAAAGATTGCTCCCTTAACGTGAGTTCTACTATTTTTCTCCTCATCGGCCTCGATGCGATGATCGTTTCTCATTACACGAAAATCTAATTTTCTACTTCTGAAATATATGAGAGGATTATAAAATCAAAGGTAACAATGCCCCGTTGAGATATTTCTGAGATAAATACAAAAACGTGGGACTACATAGGAAATTTCTGTGGAATCTATGAAACCTACATCTTATTGGAAATAAGTTTTTGAAAACAATTACCACCTCAGTTTTCCTTAACTTTAAATGTGGATTTTGCTGCATTTTTTACCAAAAATTAGACAATGCTCTTTTTTCTATTTATATAATTGTATATTACTGTCGTGGCTAATGTTTCACATATTATCTTTCCCTTATTATGAAGCAGTCATTTTATCACTTGACATATCCTTGGGCGTTGATTGGTTGAAGTGAATTGCTGCATTTGATTTTTACACTAGGAGGATATTGCTGTTTTGTTTTTAATAGTGATTTGGAAATATGATTTGAGAAGGGATTAATTAAATTAGTAAGAAATTTTCGGTGACTGCATTAAAAATACATATTTTTAAAATTTTTGGATATGGATATGCCTATGCTTTTATGCCCCTCATATATTGAAAACTTTGTTTCTTATTGGTACTTTATATTTACATGAGTTTATTATGAATATAAAATTACTGAGAATTTTTTTTTTTCATATTTTACCAAAAAATCCAGTACTGATACTCGGATAAAATAATGATTGTATTAAATCAGGATCACTCCAGCAATCCAATTCATCACCACGGTTGCGAGGAAGCTGTTTACCTTCAGATGATAGATGATCTTCTTTCCCTTCATTATCACCGCTTTCCCTTTAATCTTACCGTTTAAAAAACCTTTTACATATTTTAAACGCAAAAAAAGCTCTTTTTGGTTCGACGAATACAACACCGTAGAAATCATCAAGAATTATTTCGGTTTATAAGTATTATGGAGATTAAAATGAACATTAAACAACAATTGAGATCCAAGAATAAATAAATATGTAAACTAAATTGAATTGACTTTCAATAAGATGCATTTTATTTTTCAACATTAAGTCACCCGATTTTTTTTTCGTGGAGCTGCGTACATGGAAATGTGTCACATCAATATTTTGTCCCGTTTTTAAAGTAAACTAAACGCCTGTGCTGAGAAAAATAGAAATAACTTGCGGGTCTGGATTGAGGCTCAAAAGAGGAGTAAAAACAAAAAAAAATGTAAATTTATTAATTTTAAGTATCTTCTTCATTCTCTTCCTGGCATTATCTAGATTTTGTCAATGGCATAAGTCTTCTCTACCCATGTCGGTCCTTAGCTGCTACCTAAACTTTCTTTAAAATATATTTTTCTTCCGGGTTAGTTCTCCAACAACATTAACTATACAGGGGGTAACACAGTTAGCCCACAATACTTAACAGATTTCTGTTTTAATTGAGTCAAAAAAGATATGCCGAATCAAATTTCGCATTTTTTTTCAATATTTCTGACTTATTTTTTTTGTAAAACGTTGGATATTTATTACAGTAACTGCTATCGAATATAAAAAAATGATTTACCTTAAACGCACCCTATATATGATATTTTAAAACTTTTTTTTTCGGTATTTATACTATGCTACATACTATCGATAAAATCTAAATTGATATTTTTATTACCGCAATAATTAAAACACACCAGACACAGAGATATTTAAGTACCTAAATCATAAAGCAGGTTTACACTGGGTGCACCGTTCGTTCTGGGTAGGTAGGTGCCTTTGATGGAAAGGTATGTAGGCACCCTCCAAATCTATTGTTACCAGATTTAAAAAAATCACCTCGGTAACAACATTAATTTATTTCTGAAAGTAAATCTGTGCATCTGCTTTCTGTGATACCTATTGCCGATAAATGGGTACACCTCTCCCAGTAGGGAGGTATTGGGAGCAGTATATTTTTGAAAGATCTAATTCTCTCTAGGCTATCTTTTTTTATTTAACTTATTCGTTTAAATTTTGTTCGCTTCGATTATTAAACCACTTTTATATTAATTATATTAACAAATCTATTGCTTTAAGCGATTGTAAAATATCTGCTTTTTGATATCAAAATGAATGATCCAATATATAACAAGTTTATATATGTATTCATTTATTTTAATTTTATATTCAGTAGGTTATACAAGAAATTATATTTTCTAATATAAACTGATTTATAAATAATGAATATAAATTTCATTTATTAGCTTCATCATTAAATTTTTTATATTTTTTTTACATCCTTTTACGTCTTCGGATAGTTTATAATTTCATTCCAATGTGGATAATTGAATTTTGCGATGTTGCTTTCTTTCTTATATTATAAATGTCTACGTATTTTCTATGTAATATAACCTATATAAAATATAATATGTAATATAAATATTGTTAATTATTTTTACGTTATATGAAAATTCAAACATGCAACAACTTTGACGGAATTTTTCAGCTAAAAGAAAAAATATAGAGTGTGCAACACAGCTAGTTTACAATACTTTAACGATAGATTTTCTACCAAAATTATGAGTCTAAAATGTTCAATCAAGAATGATAAAATGCCAAAAAAGATCCTTGTGGTTGTTTGTGTGTATTTTTTTTTTGAAAAAAAAAGTATCGTAACGTTTATTCCATGACGAGCACGTTCTGTGCTCCGGAATTTCCCTTTCTGCAGAGCAAAGCACCGGTGCCGGCCGGGGTATCAGGGTCGCATCCTAGTCGCGCACATGTCCGCTTATTCTATTTGCCATACTATTAGAGGGGGTTCTCATTTAACCAACGGCCCTTCAAATGTTGTGCGATTAAGTTAATTCAAAATAATATATTACATATTTATTTTTCATTGAAAAAAATCCATATTTACAGGGTATTTATTAGAGGTATGCAACAATGGCCATTGTATTAGCATACAAACGTCGCGAAATAGGTGATTTGATGTACCTACTAAAAATTGTATCAGGCAACGTCGACTGTCCTGAACTATTAAATAGACTAAAATTCCATGTTCCCTGTAGATCTCGTAGACACAACCCAGTCTTTCACATTGATTTTACCTCATCCAACTATCGTCGTAATTCATATTTCTTGAGGGTATGCGATGCATTCAATAAACTGATAAGATCATTGGATATTGATCTGTTCGAGTGCAGCCACACAAGATTAAGAAAAATTTTGAATGCTGAATTTTTTTCCACGTAATAATTAAGTTTCTTTTTCTTTTGTTTAAATTTTTTATTCTTTCTTTCTATATAATTTTTAATATGCCTTAGTTTAATTCATAAATATGTATCATTACTGACATATTTCTAAATGTGGAGACCTGTAATTGGCCATCTATATTGTATCAATGTTTTCTATGCTTCTTTTTTTGTGTTGTTGGCCTTCCATAAACATTAAATAAATAAATAATAGGAAAGATAATTTTATGACATTAATGTTAAATTCAATTACGATACCAAAATTTTCGAAATCGATTTGCACAATTTGAAATGGCAAACCAAACTGACAACAAATCAGTTGTAAGCTGTTAAATAAGCCGTAGATGGAAAAAATGTTGCCAATTCAAAAAACAAACCTCTAAAAAAACAACCGATATATTTAAATACTACTGGCATAAAATTATCAATGTAATAATGCCAATAATACCTAGGCCATTTCCATGATTTCTGTGTTTCATATCATTTTTAAGTTTTAAACGTAAAAAAAATACGTTTTACATTGGATTTATAAATTAACAACAGTTTTTTTTTTATATTATAAAATAATATATTATATAATAATAAATATAATAAAAGGAGACTTTTCTTTTCGTGGATAAATAAATCTTCGATTTTTATAATAATTTGAACACCTTATGGTATCTTCTATACTTAAATAAAAACGTGCTCCCAAACCATTAAATCAGCACTATTGCTTGCCCAACGTAACTTGGCGTGCGGCGAATTTTGAACTAAAACCCGCCCCGCCCGCACCCGGCGGTACCCCGCGCCCTGTCATTTAGTTCAATTTTGTATTTGGTCGGGAGCTGTGACTTCTTGATTACGAATATATACTGAATTATTATGTCCAAAACATCCTAAACAGCCCGGGATGATGCAAGAACAATTGCCAATGAAGTATTAAAGTTTTGCGAAGCTGAAAAAGCGAACAATGTACCGATATTACCGTCTGACAGTTTGACAGATAGAGCGGCCGCCATTATTGCATGGTTTCTTTAGTGCTGCCCGACCAAATTTTTGTATTTAATACGACACCGGTCACCGGACATTGTGTACATTATGTAATGTGTAATAAATTTACACCGTGACAACTTCTGTTACGCGACAGGGACGCCCTCTCTCGCACGCCAAGTTATAGTGGTACGTCTATATATATATCAATTACGTGATTAGAAAGCATCACTCATTACTGGATTCTCAGTACGACATACCAGTTTAACGTGATTTCTCGTCGATTTATGTCACATTTTTCTTAATAATAGTTAATGGTCACAAATCTAAGTAAGTTATATTTGTGATGCCAACAAATCATCATAGTTTTTAAAACACAGAAAATCTCTTAAATCACATTGCGTGAGCACTACGTTAATAATAATAAAAAATATATAAACGAAAAGTGAACCGTTATTAAAAACATTTATCTGTAAAGTTTGAGAAGCCTGGCAGAGGGCTGCACGAAATCATCCCCTGCTCCGTGATTTAGTATTACTTTCGCGCATGTGTCAGAATGTACTTTGATCGCGGCTAACGGACCAATCAGCGCCCTGCGTTCTGCTGGGGCACGCGACAGATCTCCGGCCGGCGACGGTTACAAACTGAAGGCATTTGTTTTGTTAGACGGGGTTGTTTTTATTGTGTTACAAGGGTAGGTTTCTCTACCCGTGAATAAGTATAATAACGGTGAATTAAAAATATCGTTACGGTCGCTAGATGTATGGAGATGTTGGATGCGGTTCCCCCGTAGTTCCCGACCGCCTGTTAATATGGGCGAGATAACAAATAGAAATTCAACCTTGCAACAGCTGTTTTTTTTTTTATTTGAACTATGAGGGCGCTAAATGATGCTAGAATATTCTTTTATCGGAGATTATATTTTATTTGAAAATATTGCAATGAACACGTGGAAATAATTAATAAAATCACTGTTGTGTTATTATCAATTATTTTCAATTTACAATTTTTACACAATATTTTAAATAAATTGATTGTTTTAATATCTTCTAATACTGTTATTTGCAGTACAATCAGTACATTTAAACAGATTATACATAAAAATATATTTTTGGAAAAAGTCTAAATCAAATTGGTATTTATGTGACATTTCTTTTCGTTTGCGAGGAATCTGTGTTTATTGTACATTTAAGCTAAAATTTCTACACATAATATTTTTTTTACATTTCATCTATAATTTAAGTATAAGTTAAGTAAGATAAATTATGTATAAATTTAGTAATAAGAAAGAAAGAAGACGGTTTTTGGTATATTTTTGCTTCTTATTACACTATGTTTTAAATTCCTTTTCTGTAATAAATTGCTTTCGTTCCTGACAATAAAAGTCACATTGATTATCCTTTAAACTAGTTTTCAACGTAAGTGTTATTTTTAAATATTGTAATTTAAGAAGTGGCGAGTTATTATAATGTATTATTGTATGTTTTTAATAATAATTTCGATTTGATGTATGACGATCAGTTGTTTTCTGAATTGATACATGTTTTTCTTTGTTATTTCCATGACCAAACTACGATATTAAATACATTTTTACATGTTCGATTATTTATGCGGTATTTTTAGAGAAAATAACTAGTTCAAACAATTAAATAATAAAACAGGCTTAATGAAAAAAATACGATGAAACGAACTGCTGTTGACTCTCAAAAACCATTTCCAATTCAATCTTAAATATAATTGCAATATTTTGTTGAGTAAATTATTTTGAAATATTAAATCAACTGTTACAGGTATTGATCGGTGCATTCCTCATTGCACTTCATGCATGGTGTAAGCGGTATCAATGTTCTTACATCTATCTGTCACACAGGTGAGTGCATTTTATCTTTCAGACCACCCAGTAGACCTTTGACTAGGAATTACGTATTTGTGTAGTAGGATTTTGTGATACAGCACAAAATAGGAAGTAAATATATTATAATAAAAATAAAAAGGAAGAAAACGATATTGAATGTTGAAGAAATCAAATGTAATAATTTGCCTGTCCGTCCGTCCGTTGTTTGTCCCCGTAACTTCGTGTAACGTCCGTAATTTCGTAAGTTCGTATTCACGGCTAAAAAATGGCTGGAGATGGGGTTTGAACCCCGGGCCACCAAACCCAAACCAGCCGATTCACGCATGTTATTACGGCTGCCTCTTCTTAGATCGCCAAAAAGATGCTACAAATATATACTTACTAGGATGTAGCAAAAACGCAAACCAATTTTCTTTTTTTTGACATTTTTTTTGACGGGTTACGGCTAGTATTAAACTAAAAATCATTATGTAGTCAATTTCTGCCATCAACGACAAAGATCGGAAATCTGAATTCTACTAGGTATCTTAGTTATTCCCGTTCAATCCTAAACAATTTATGTCAGTTTAAAAATAAAAATATGTTATGATCCGCGATATAATTATTTAAAAAATGTTATAATGCGATCTCTAAGATAAATAATCTCTTCTTGGATAACAAAATATCTCAAAATATACTAAATCGTCAATGCGAATTGCATAATGTAATTCGCTTTTCATTTTAAATGATATTTTTGAAACAACAAAACCGATACCTTCCGCATTTTAAATGACTTAATCTATATAGAAATTCTTGGTTTCCTTAATTATATTACAGTCCTACTACGCTTAAAATAACTATACTAAGATATAGCATTCCACAGTTTACAAACCTTTAATCCGTCACCTGCAATCTTAGTTTTTCAACGCTGTCATTTTCTCAATGCATAGATTTTTATCTAAGGTACTCGTGATCATTTTGAATTTAAATCAAATGTCAATAAATGATTCATGTAATCAAAAGTCAATTGTCAATAAGGCTCAAATGTAACAACAGACTGGCTATATTTAAACGCGAGTAGTATTAAATGCATACCTTGGTTGAAAGTGAACACAACTATAGGTACAGCGATACAATGTCTATCAAATTTAACGGTATTGTATTATATAATAGTATAAGTATATATATATAATCTGATTGGGTAAATATTAAGATAGGTGCCACCATGCAGATGTTATTTAGTTTAGGTTTCGCAGAGAAATTTGATATTCATTTATGTTTTCATGTTGATACGTTTTTTATTGAGCGCTTGCCATGTGACAAAAAAAATTAAGTGCTTTTTTGCAACCAAATGCAGCCAATACAATTGTATTTATTTAATTAACTAAAACGTGTAGCTGTTAGGAGACGTGTGCCGTTACTATAACTGTCGATTAAAAAAGTCAATATTCATTTTGCAACTGGGCCATGTTTTAATTTGATTGATAGATAAAGATCTAATTATAATTATATTAAGTACGGTATATAAATACAACGATAGTTAGCCAAATCAAAGTATGATTTTTAATTACAGTTCTTCTAAATCCAATTGTTTTCAACTTCCGTGTCATGTCGTGCCCCAGACTGGTAGAGTTTGGGAGTGATTTCTAAAATCGTAATGAATATTATTGGTTACACGAAAATTTCAAACACCCTTCATTACTAATAGGAAATATAGCCTGTCCGATACACAAGGATAAAAGCATTAAGTTAAAACTTCAAGCCATTCTGGAGAGTAGAGAAATTCCTTAAGTGGTTCTATGTTTTACCGGATCAAGAATACACAAAACATTGATATAGTTCTTACTATTAAGTACCATCATATATAATATGTTACATTTCTAGAAAACTGTCCATGAACAACTATAAAATCTCTGAAAATTGTCTCTGAGTGTACACGATGCTAAACAAAGAGCAATGCAGGTACATTACTTGTGATTTTTTTTAAATTGTAAAGCAATTAAACATGAGTAAGGTGACCCATTTGTGAACAGTGATAAATTATACTATGAAAATGCAGTGTTACGAAATTACCCAATAAGTACTATTGTAGCGAAAATGTGTTTCATTACACCTGCAACTATTGCTAATAATTACAAGTTCACGAATTACGTACGTAAAATGTATTACGTAGATAATCCGTGTAATTATAGCTACGATAAAATAAGTAATAGGTAAATAATATGTTTAATATGTATCGTTAATCTTAATCAAGTTCATAATTTTGTGAGATATTAATAGTGTAAATAGACAGTAATGAATTTATTAATTGATATCCTGGCATATTTCACGTAAACAATAATTTTAAAATAATACATAATAATAATAAAAGTAAATTAAAATAAAATACATGAGTAGTAAGTAACGGTAGTGAATACATTAACTAAATTAAACCACCGGTCTTACACTTAAATTTTTTCAATAATTTCAGATTTTAATATTTTGATGATATTTTGTTTTTGTTTATGATGTTTTTATATTTATACTTGAATTATTTTTTTAAATATTTTTTTTAAGAAGATATAATAAAGTTTTGTAGCTAATTTTATTTAAGCAAAACCCCCGATGAAGAAAATAATTGTTTCCAAAACCAGTCGATTAAATATAAAAACTCAAATGGATATAGAAAAAAAATGTTCATTCCAAATTTGATGATTGATATAATTTATGATGTTAATATTTTCACAACTTATAAAACCAACATTTTAGATATCATTTTGTATTCCTCTATTCTTGTGTGTCTGCACCATTAACGAAACCTTGCACTATAGTCCAGTAATCTGTTGGTTCAATTAGATACACTAGAAGATCGTGACAATTCCGAAATTACCATAAATGTAGTGTTTAAGTGGGCGATTGGAAGCGACCCCTGTGAGGGAATGCGACTCCACTCCATTAAGGGCGCGAAAACGCGAGATTTAAATAAGGAATATCTCCTGTCGGAAGTGAAGGGTGCCTCCCCATTCGGTGGGGAACGGCGATCTAGTTTCAGTTGTTCAACTGGAAACGTATTGTATAAATAAAATTAATTTTCAATATTTAATTTCACTCAGTAGTATCTATAATATATTATCACTAATGTATAGAAATATTAAGATATTTGATAAATTGTCAAGATTTCAACAATTGTGGGGTATAAAATCAAAAAAATTTAAAATATGTTTTGAATGCAGTCACCGAGGATTACTAATTTGAAATGTATTTAATTCTAGATTTCGTGTATGCATCTCTTCCAAAATCCTTTAACTTTATAGGCTATGTTTCCTACAAAATGTCGAATTCGGTAGGTACCTACATTTTATCTTAGTAATCCTCGATAACTGCATTAATTGCTGCTTTTATACCCCACAATTGTAAATGAATATGTTTCATATGGCAGAAGAGACCCTGTGAAGTCGTTGTCCAATCCTAAATGAGGCCACTACATGTCGATACTGCTATGAAGGAGAAAAGAACAATCTGATTCATTTGAAGAGATAGCATGTTCTCCACGGAATTCGTAACATATTTGCCAACACTACATTACATTAATTTTTCACTTTTTTAATATGTTAAAACTAAAAAATAATATTGTGAGAAATATGTCAAGGCAAGAAAAAATATTCTTTGATTATTTTGAAGAATAATTGATTAAATATAATTTTTTTATTTAAAAAAAATAGAGAAGCAAACACGGAATAGGTGTCACATCAACATTCTTACTATTTTCAAACTAAGCTAAGCGCTTGTGCTATGAAAATAGGACTAACTTGTCCGTCTGGAATGAGGTTCAAACCCGTGACCTACTCAATTATAGAAGTCTCACAGAGACGAAGATATTTATAAATGAGAAAAGTGGATGGAAGTCTCTTATACGATGGCTCAGGGCTTACAACCTTTATGAGCTGGCTTGACTTGAAGAGCTATGACTCTACATAATGCAACGTTCACCAATTCCATCACAAGAACATACACACATTATCAAATTTTTTAAAGTTCCATATATGTTTCGAATGAAGAATGTTTCGAATCATTTCATATATTGCACTGGTCTCTGCTAGAAACATCTGTTGTTATTATTTTCTCATTAACAAGTTAACGCAGGTTGCGAGCCCCGAGTCATCGTATAAGAGACGTATAAGAGCCATCGTACCAGAGAGAAAGCCAGCCGCCAAACTTGAGATGTGCCCATTTGCAGCACTGGCTGCAGCGCAACAATGCACCAGATGCAGGACCGGTGCGCGGAAGCACACGTGCCCGGCCAGCCCGGTTGCTTATTGTTTCTGCCAACCGGTTCCCGCGTTCGGGGGTCCGTACCTCCGCTACTCGGTGTACAATACGTAAAAACCGCTACCTACTCCGGGCATGTAATAACGTCTATGTGCCGCAAACGGTAACCAGTTGCTGCATTTGAAAGTAAATAGGGCAACGAAAAACACTTCCGATTGCAGGTAATGGTAACATGCTTCTTAATAATTATTACTAATGTTGGAACTCATTACACGCCGTTTTCTATTTTACTCTGAAACATGTTATTTGGCGCAATATTGATACCAGAACAGGCAACATGATGTTTGGTTTGTATGTTTCTGATTGAAGTTTACCGATATTTAGCACGTTGCGTCACCTGATGACCTTGGAATCCATGGAATCTAGGTAGCATGTGGTAATTTAGTGTCTCTTAGGTATTATTTGTTAATTTATAACTTTTTTTTTTAAATAGAGATGCGAACACGGAATACGTGTCACATCAATATTCTTACTATTTTCAAACTAAGCTAAACGCTTGTGCTATGAAAATAAGACTAACCTAACCACAAGACCAACAAGCTACTCTTTAATTACTTTTATTTTTTTTTTACATTTATATATTTATTATATTAACATAATATAAAACATAAGAATATTAAATATATATAATTATATATTTAATATTCTTATGTTTTTCATTTCTATGCATGAAAAAATGTACTCTGTAACATGTTACTCTCATAATTCTAGACAAAATCTTCTGATTAGAGTTCTCTGGTATATTCCGCTATACCTAAATATTTTGGTATTGCACTATAATGTCACACTATCATATATCTATCAGGGTCATTAACGAAATCAATAATAAGGAGCATCCTAATAATTTTCTTAATTAGATTTAAGAACAAAACCACGAATCATTCCAGTTTAAGACTATTTATCTGGTAGGCCGTAGGCAATGAATTTGGGGAGTACATTCGATAGAATAGGGAAGGCTGAGAAAGATATCGAGATAAGTGTGACTAAAAGTAATAAAATGAAGGGTGCATTGAATGCAACACTTTCTAATAGGAACATGTTAAGCGAGACAAGACTAGCGGTACACAATGGAATTCTGGTGTATATGGCACACCAGAATTCTGATGTACGGAAGTGAACCTGGAGCTGGCAGAAGAGTAACGAAAGTAAACTAAATGCAGTCAAAATGAGAATGTATGTGTAACAAATACATCTATGATAGAGTAAAGAATGAACAGATTAGGAGAGGTGTAAAGATGATCTTAGCATAGTGAAGAGAATTGTGGTAAGTAAATTTAAAGGGCACTTTTTGTGTGTCCTGTGTTAGTAAATCGTGTGCGTTGTGTACAGTTTAGAGAGAACAAAGGTTCACGATAAAGAAGTATGAAAATGAATTTATTATCTTAAAAGTAAGGTCCCACGGATATTTTGAAGAATGAAACGATATTGTTTGTGAAAAAAAGCAAGAATTAGGAGAAATCGTGAATCTTACGTTTTTTAAGTTATGATAGTGCGGCAACACCATGAACTGAACAAGTAAAACGGAGGATAAATTGAGGCTAGGGTCCATCAGTTATGTAGTAATATTTAACAATAAAAAATTTACAATGTGCACGGTATATCATCTTAATGTTTCCAAGAGGATATTTGCTTGATATTAGTTGCCTTGTTCCGGGATACGAGGTAGCAAAGCATATCATTAATGTGAGCAGTCCAATTGTCGCGTTAACTTAACTGGACGGAATCTGCGATCGAAATCCTCACGTTAATGACATGCATTGATAGCGCTACATCCTAAATTCAAAATTGCAGAAAAGCGTTACTGGAATCTAACTAGATAACGTATAATGTGTAAAAATATTTTATGTGACATTTAAGTGGTTACACCACCCTAAAAGCCTGAAATTTAGGTTGTATTCGGGTGATTTTTTACAAAGAGGTGGTGATTTTTTTATTTTTTTACTGACACTTAATTAAAGGTGTATATCATAAATTAAACTATTATTGTATTAGATAATATTTGAAAAAAAATGACCGCTTTATATTCCTACTTTATTGTGAAGCTCCTCCTCCGTGACTGAAATGGACGTTTCCCTGGTGCTTGAGAAGAAATCATGTACTTATTTAGAAATTAAGTATGGATAATGTAGCTTACCAGATTTGGAAAAAGTATTGTAAATTGGGAGCAATTTGAAAAAAATTCAATATTCATTTTTTAAATAAATTTTCAATTAATATTTTTTTTAAATAAATAAATTTTTTAATTAATTAATATTACTAATAATATTTTTTAACCGAGTGTTAATGACAAATAGTTGGTTGTATTTAAAAATTCGCATGGTGCGATGTTTATATGTAGATGTAGATAACTGTAGATGTTTATATATGAAATACATAAGTATCACCATAATATATAACATTGCATTTCAATCAGGAAGAAGGAGCTGTACGGGAATGGACATGACGCGGGCATTTTTTTTTTTAATTTTTGATAAAATAACGACTTATTCCGATCTTAATAAGCACCAATAAATTTTTTTATAATAATTTATCTCTCCCTTGTAAAAATTACCTAATTTCTACCTAAATATCGGGCTCCCGGGGTGTGTAACTACTTTAATGTATGTATTATAATTATATTATTGTTTACTATTGCAGTTTTCAGCCAATATTTTTAAAACAATATTTTAATTATAATAATTAATAAAGGTACCTGTATATTCGTTATTTATTTACTTATAATATTATAGTATTTTTAAAAGTTGAAACGTTTTAATTATTGAAACGAGTGATACATTTACAAAACGTGTTTATTGTTTCTTTCTATTGAGCACAAAAAAATTGTTTGATTTGCTAAATCAATATAATATTTGTCTTCAATAATTTAATTTTGAATAAATTTTACTCACTTTACTATCGTACTTTATTTTACTCATATTTAATATTCATTTGAATTATTGAAATAACTATAGTTATTTTCAATTATAAATTTACTTAATCATTCGCAATTACCATGCATATATCTATATATTTTTTTTAAATTGGGCAACCCACACACTTATTGGAACACTGCTGTGCTGTAGAACGACATTATTTTTGCCATACACCGAACAGCAAATAGCGTAAACACTGCTAAATAAAATATTAACAGTGTGCAAGGGCTTGCAATGTCAGCGATAATGTATACAAGAATACATCTACGTCAGAGATCCAAACTAAAGAGAAAGAGCGCAAAATATAGGTCAATGGACGTAAACTCCTCAGGAAGACATTTATTATTGGTTTTTTGACAGCCACGATGTTTTAAATCATCATATCTGTTTGATACGTGCTCGCATAATATTAGTAGTGAGCTAAGCAAACAACTTAGTTCAACAAGTGTTTGTCTCACGTCTGCTCCACCCTAAGCTACCCATAATTCTACAGGATCGCCGAGTGCATTGGGGTTCCTTAGTTCACATTTCCGCTTTGTTTTTATTATTGTCATGGCTCTTCAGTCCCATTTCCATTTTTAAATGCAGTTCGGAATTCAAAACTGCACTTCCGGACACGCGTCGCTTGTTCCTTGCGAGATTTTCAAAATGTTTTAATTTGTGAATTTTTTTTTTTTTATTTAACAGAATAATTTATTTTCGTACAATTTAAAAGAATCATTGGTTTATCGAAAGAATCAATACTGAATATATCAACCTTTTTAATGTTAAAATGTATCCCATCTGTTTCACATTCCAACCTACGAGCTATATCTATTTTTGAAATGTTTATTTGTAAAATATGTTTTAATCAAATTCACATTTACTGGTTTTTAATGTAAATCAATACTAAGAATTATACTAATAACCGTTGATATTTGTGTATCAAGATTACCTACAATCAGGATGACCGAAATGTAAAATAAATATATCAGCGCATTTAAAATATTAAAGACATCTTAATATTGCCGATTTATATTCAATTGTAGCCCATTATCTGATCTTATTTACAGATATGTCAGAGAATATATAATGTGACACCTTAAAAAATTTTTTAAAAAACATTTGATATGACGGTTTTTTCGAATGCGCTCAAAACTTTGAATATCTTCGCTTTAATGTACTTCATTCGCACCCCCAGCTTTGCTGTGTAAAATTACCGTGGAGGTGTATTGGCTCCCCTGGCCCGGCCACGTGTCGCCTCGCCCACGTGTGCATATGGATTCATTAAGAGGGTCTGCCGCCGGTAAACCACCCCTTCATTGCGAGGAGGTTGCCTTCTCCGATTTAAGAAGTGTTCTATTTATAATTCGAAATCGTAGGACATAGTATAATGCCAGTACATAAATGGATGAAATTTGTATGTAATACTGTTTAATTTCACTCACCTTCTTTACACTTTTTAATCTGATGAAAATATCTTTTGATTTTTTATTAAAATTTCATGGTTTTGTCAACAGAGATATTAACGGCAATCAAAATATTACTACTTCTATGTACAATTTTTATATCAAAACCAAGATATTTATATTTATTAATATCACTAAGCGTGCAAAAAATATTAATTCAAAATTTATAAAATTAACTTTAATTTAAATTTTTCATACAATATATCAATTTAAAATTAAAATCGCAACCTATATTTTGCGCAACTGTTTATAGAACATATATTGAAGAGTATTTTTAATTTGTGTACGGGTGGATATGTTTATAATATGTAGTAGAAAATTTTTCAATATTTCTTATTTATGATTTTCTACACATAAATTGTTTGTAAAAAATGTATTCGGATAATTAATTAAAAACAACTGTGTTTAAAAAAATAATCCCTTTAATATTGAAAAACACAGACGCGCACTCGGAATACATGTTACATGAATATTCTTACTATTATCAAACTAAACGCATTTCTTATGAAAAATAGAACTAACTTGCTGGTCTGAAAGGAGGCTGGAATGGAAGATTAAGAAAGTAATTTACAAATTACGATGCTGTATGAAAATATTTTCAACATTCAACTTTTTTTTTCAGTTTTGAGTTCATTTTTTTGATTATTTCTATTTTAATGCGTATTTCTTTTTAATATAAGTGCAAGCTGTGTTAGCATAATTAATTGTTTAATTTAATTTGCTATAAATAATCACAAAACAATAGCTGATTACGATAGTATAAGATAATTTACGTTCATATATTAATCTAAATGCTTGGGCTACGAAAATTTGCTAACACGCTGGGCTCCTGGAAGAAGGCTCGAATCGAAGAATCGAAAGTCCGACCGCTGGGTACTAAGCGAGTGTCTCAATCACTAGACCAACAAGCACATCATAAAATACCTTCGTAATCGATCATAAAACACGATATCATCAAAAAAAAATCAAGAAATTAAAAAAATTCATGAACAATTTATTGATAATACGTAAATAATAAAATTTCTTAAAATAATAAGCGAAATATAAATTTACATTTTATAAATTGATGTAAATGTATTGCAAATTTCATTTGAAAATTTTTATGCATTCAGAATTTCGTTGGAGAATTTAAATATAATACTGTTATATTTTTGATTAATAATATAATTGCGTCACCTTATTCTATTTATTTTTCAGTGCAGAAATTTTTTTCATCGCAAAAACTTTAATATATTTAATGACGCGGTATAAAGTTCATCAGTTGATCGTCAGCTGCAGACTTTATACCTGTTGAAAATTCCTCAAACGGCATTCGCCAAATCTCTTTATGCCCGAGCTCAAAGCGAAACTTATTGTGTTCAAAGAATTTACCTTTTTAAATCCATAAAGTGCACTTGTTGTGATTTGTGGTACGTCTCGCGTCGCGCACTCTTCTCGCCGCAGCGCCCGGAGAGGCGAGAAGAGGGATGGAAACACGAGTGTCGGTGTGTCTTCGAAATTCATACGCAGGAACAATGAAATGCCAATGTTGAATGAAGCACATTATTATTTTACGATCGCCGAAAAAAGCTCTTTGTGTGAGGAATGGGAGCTCGTGAAGAGGGCCGACAACTACAGTGTTGGGCAAAAGTCTGGATACGTCTTAGAAAAAACCGCTGTTGGTCGTCAAGTATTATTAATTTTATTATTATGAATTACGTAATATTAAAATTTAACACTGAGATTCATAATGTCCCCCTGGGTATAAAATCCAGTGTTGTGTTCTTGAAAAATTTGTACATACTCAAAATATTCTGAATAATTAAAAATTGGTGTAAAATGGAGTTTAAAAAATTTTAAGTAATTTTTAGGCGTATTCTAGTACAATGTTAATAATGCGGAGGAATATCATACACATATTTAAAGAATTTTGCTTTAAAAACTCCAATCAAAATATCGATATCTCATTGTCAATGGCGACATCTATACTAGTTTATGGGAATGAAAAAGTTTTCGTAAAAATATAACTCACATGCGAAATAGGGTGTGTAAATTAAACATATATATTTATGTACAAATTCGAAAAATTTGATAGATTTGGTAGTCTATTACGGATGGAATTGGTAAACGTTACATTGTGTAGAGTGATCACTTAAGCCAGCCGTACGATAGGTCGTAAGCCCCATGAACACAAAAGAAGACTTCCTTACCTAGGTACTTACCGTATAAAAAATAATTTAATGTCTATGAGATATCTGTAATACGTCTTGATTAAAATTAAAATTTCATTATTTGTTAGTTTATTTTTTTATTTTTTTAATTAGGTTCAATTAGATGCAATTTGTACATGTTTAATATAATAGTATGTATGTATAATGATATTGTTGATATTATTGTTCTTAGTCCTCCTCACTAGGGGTTCCTGTGCTGAGGCGGACTAGTTTATACTTATTTATTTTCTATTTTTAAGTTACTGCGTAGTTTTCAACACTCCTTCTAATTTATCTGCATCGACTTGTTTTAGCCATGCTTTTATCTTCTAATACATTAATATATTTTTCCGTAATTCTAAATACACGATTAATTTTTTAGTAATTTTTAATGCTCTAATAATCAACTCTTATATACCGTTACCTGATGCAATGCATAAAGTATAATTTATTAAATTATCCATTTAAAAAAAACTGATAAAGTTGTTACAAACCACCTTGATTATTTTTAATAGCGACCAGTTTTGATACGATTGTACCAAAGGACGGACACACAATCATAAAATCGAAATTGAAAATATTTTTTATACAAAGTTTGTTAGTTTTATGAAATTAATAATTATATTCAACTACAAAGTTAATTAACGCTGTAAACATCAAAAACAATTCATTATTCATTTATTTATTTATCTTGTTTTCAGATTTGTTTGACAGGGTATGTTGCATTACAGAAAGTAAGAGCATAGATGTTGAGGATTTTTAATATTTCGATGCCCCGCTTGCTACAATAGTATTTTACTATATTATAGCACCTCTAATTACTATATTATTACCTCTAATTCTTTGACTCTCATAGTTTGTCCATAACATAAAACTTTCACTT
The DNA here is from genome assembly GCA_016648135.1 of Agrypnia vestita. Classification (NCBI taxonomy): domain Eukaryota; kingdom Metazoa; phylum Arthropoda; class Insecta; order Trichoptera; family Phryganeidae; genus Agrypnia; species Agrypnia vestita. The sequence continues at coordinate 23,492 of JADDOH010006889.1, read as the reverse complement.
TTTTTGTTTTTTATTATATAACTCAAGTTATTGTTGCTTTATGTTAATACACAACATGTTAATTCTGTGGAAACTTGTAAGATGGTCTCTATACTGTTCAATAATCATGTATAATCTCTTTATATGTACTGTTAGTTTCCCATAAATAAATAAATAATAAAACGGATTAGGTAAAACTTCAAAAATACGCGCCTTTAAAGGAAATTTACGCACTACCTCAACTGCCATTAACGACATCATCAAATTTATCTTAAGACGTTAACTAATTTTAAATTATCGAGAAATGATTTTTTAAACATAAAAGATTTTTTACGGGAAATTTAAAAAAACAATCCTTGAATCAGCAGTTGGAAAGTGTTTAGAAAAAATCAAGAAACATTACATTTTGTTCATTTTAAAATATATTTTTGACTAATTTTAGTTTCTTGAAAGTATCTCCATATTTTTGCTCATCTTGTATACGGTTCAACTTTATTTTCGTATACGGTTCAACTTCTTTACCGCGACGGTTTGCTGACCCTCTCTGTATGAGGATATGTGCGCGTTTTGGAACACCATGAACCATGTTTAATATAATTTTTACAGTCAACTTCCCGACACCAACTGCCCACAGCCTAACTTTCCAACGAAAGATTATTTCAATTTTATGATTGGTTTTTTCATATGTTTGCGAAAGCATGCATAAATTCTTCTAGTTTTAAAAACATCAAGCTGATTGATTTAAAACTGTAATAGAACAATATTTTTGTTTCTGTTCTCTTTCTCTTGGTTTACATGAGAACATAATTTCATAACATTCAAAGAAATTTTGAATATAATATAATAAACCAAATCGGAATAATTAGAATAATTTTGAGGTTTAGTGTGAAATCAATTATTATTATTATTAATTTATTTATATTATCACAACCACAAATACACTTTTCACAATAGCTTATAATATGTTCTTAAATAACTCATTAGGAAAATTTTCTTAAAAAAATTGTTTTATTCGAAATTTATCGGTTTAATGGTTTTAACAGTTACATAATATGCGTATTTTCGCTGACGTATGCAAAAAGCTTATCTTAATTTAAAACTTATTTTTGGAATTTGGTCGGATAATTGGCTGTCCAGCAGTGGGCTTGTCGGGCAATAAATAGGCTTTCAGGCAGTTGGCTAACTTGCAATCTGCCACCCTTTTAACAGTATGCGAGTAACTAACAAGGAAATTAACAACTTATATTAATTAGTGGTTAATTTTCTTGTTACTTTATAAAAACAAAATTTTAAGGCGCATGTTTACCATAATAATTTTGATGCCGTGGGGTATCGCCAACGGGCAAGCCAGTATATAAAAGATTCATCCACATTGTGTTAACTGAGAATAGCCGACAATGAAGACGATATAAAAAGAACCATTGTACTTGCCCAACTTCATTCTTTGTCACCTGGTGCCTACCTAGAAGTTATACCGCCGACAAAAAATCATCGCAGGTTCCATATACTCTATTTACTGAAAGCAAATTTTTAAAATAGGTACGTACATATGTATATGTGCATTTATTTAATGAAATTCTCAAAAGAATTCCATACTACTCATCTACTAACTAAACTACTAAAAGCTACTATCTAAAAAGTAAATTGTCTTCTACTAATTAACTATTAATTTAAAATTTCCGCAAGCAAATCAGAATTATAATGTTATTTTGTTTTTATTATTATTCCAGAAATATATGTTAACATTAATTTGTTTACAGCTAATATAGTAATATCACTTAACAGAATAAAACGATATTCTACGAAGACTTGCTACCTCTCTGTGTGAGATCATAATAAGATAAAACATATTGAAACATTAGGTATAATGGTTAAAATTAAATTAATCCTAGGAAAAAATATTCAATGCATTAATCAAAAATGCAATTTCCTTATACATAACACTTATATTATTCATTTTGAATACAATAGATATAAAAATGCCTTAGATGGTGATAAAAAATCAATATAAAATTCAGGTGGACGTCTAAATTGAAGAGCAATTCAATTATAGACATCAAAATCTGTATATTGCTACTTACACGGGTCATTATTTACCAGAGTAATATAGTATTAGGTACTACGCATAATTTAATAATGTAAATCCTGAATGTTAACTTTAAATGTAATTTTCTTACCTTTTTTACAACTAAGGGGAAACGTACATATGCGCTCGCTGTTTCAAATCTCACTAATATTGGATCGCAAATTATTGATTATTATTATAGACTTTTGACATATAAAGAACTCAGATTATGAAAGTCTACTGAAATTAATGAGAGTGAGATGTATCTGCCCCGATATTCTTTGAAATAATTTGATTTTTTATAAAATATGGTACAAACTCACTTTATTTGCACATGTACACGACTTTTTTTTAATTTGGTGATTGTGCATCAAAAAAAAAACATAACTTTGTTCCGAATATTAATTTCGGGAGTGTTTATCCCTAAATAGTTCACGTACGAATAGGTCTCGTATTTATGAAATCTTATAAACTTAAATACAATATTTTTTAGTAGTTATTCATATCAAATTTATTATGAACTTTGCCTATATATCCATTTGAGTTTAAATAAGTGTATCAAACCAATCGATTTCACAAATCATTTCCTTTGTGGTTGGACATAATTATTAATTTTAATTAAACAACTTTGCAAAGTTTGCGTCCGTCCTGATGAAGATACAGTGGTATAGAAACCGGTAGACGTAGAGTTACTAGTTAAGTGGTTAATACAAAGTTGTTTAATTAAGATTAATTATCATTTCCTTCATCAAGGTAATAAAAAACTAATCCTTAACATAAATGAAGAAAATGCTATTTTTGAAAACGATTGGTTACATGCAATATAAAATATTGATTAAAAAAAATTGCGCTATAAGCATGTAAACTTCGAGGAATATTTTTATTCTCATCATTTTAAATATTTGGAATTTAGAATATTCAATTTTGGAAACATACGTACACTTTAAATTTAAAAATTATAGTAGTTCACGGTTTACAAAATCCACATCCCTTAAAATCGCGACTAACATTATTTGATTTCGCAGCTGTCTGTCTCTCCCCTATCTATTATTCTATTACCATCTTAAGAAGCACGTGTTTGATGCTCAAGGAACCATTTTGTTCTTTTCAACGTTAAATCTTCCATCAAAGAAGTCGGTGCTGTATTTTGCATCATCTTTAGTATGACAAAAGATGATATCGTCCTTTTTTTTGTAAAACATCTTGAGACTGGCTTATACCAAATGTTTTAATATATCATATTATATTTATTAGTAATATGCATATATTACTGCATATAATCTAACCTAACCTAACCTAACCTAACTTAACCTAACTTAATTACGCAAAGTATTGTATTTATTATTTATTTATCTACCGCTTCTTGATAATAAAATTGGCCCCTTCTTAAATACGAGAAATAATATCTCTATCGAAAGGGGTGCGCGTAAACATGTTAACTATTAATATTGTCAAATTGTATTTAAGTTATTATTCACTTGTTTACAAACTGCTAAAAATAAATCAATCATATTTTCAATGTATTAAATATAAATATAGGTACATTATATCAAAGCTTTATCAAATATCCTCTGAATATTGTAGAATTTTACAGCCGATTATAATATGATATTTTCTGGGTTATTGTGCCGTGGATTTGTATATAACGTGTAACCGACGTTACAAATAATACCATATTAGCTCAAATTTAACGCGACACGAAAAATTTTATTAAGTTATTAAAGAATTAATTTGAAAACAAAATGTAAAAAGAAACCCCAATTTAACACTATACTTATTTTTTATTAACAGAGTCTCAAATTGAGGGCGAGTCAATTTCTTTACAGCAATGGTCCAAAATATTTCGTTATATCTGGGCTAATATGGTATTTATTTGTCATCATAACACCCCTTATGATGGCTACTGAAATATGTCGGAAACAATCCATTTCATCAATAAAAAAATCCAATCTCATCATAATCATTTTACTATAGGTCGACCACAATCAAAAGACCATTCCCTAGCTTTGTCCGTTAAGAAAAAATCAGGGAAAAGTTTCCTGGCAAGCCCGTATTACAAGCCTCAATATAATATTCCAAATAAATAAAGGTTACTTTCTTACTAGAAAAATTTCTTTTATGTTCATTTTTTGCTTCATAACAACACTTTTTTTTGCGCATATTCTTTTGAATGCAGTCTAGCTATAGGACTAGGATGACCTACCTAATAATAATTTAAAAAAAAAAAAAAAATTAAAAAATGATTCGAATCCCATAATGTTCCTTCGTGACAGTCAGGCTTTAGCATCCATTTCTCGGAAACGTCGACAATTCGGAAGTTGCGGTCCCACCTGCTGCCGAGATTTGCGCCTGCGCCCCTAGCCGGGGTCTCCCTTTCTTAAGGCCCCCTCCGCGAAGGGCACACCTGCTCGAGACGTCGAGTAAAGGTAAAGCACGCGAAAGGGCGACAAGCGAAATCTTAGCTCCGATCCAAACCGCCTTAAGCCTCACTGATAATTTTTTAAACATTTTTAAAAGGGCATAGTTACGTATTGATTTGTACAAAGTTTCTTGGTAAATTGTACGTTTCTTTTGATTCTGTCTCTTCTACTTGACGACCTTTTTGATCCTGTGAAGTTGTTTTGCCTTCATTCGGTCGCGGCAAAGTCAACATAACGGTCACGACGAGGGGTGGGGGAAATAAACCGTAAATACATAAGGGAAAAATGACAAAAACACTACAGTTTTTTAAGTTAAATTTTTTTACATTACTTTATTTTAATGACGGTTGACTTTAATTAATACAACCTATCGAAATTCACAATTAAATTAAATATATCGCGGATCAAAATTAGCCTCAAGAATCATTTATATGAGTATTCCGTACATACTACGTATAAAAGGAAAGGATATTTCCAAAGCCGCCATTTAGAAACGAGATCCATTTAGAAAATTTTCATGGAAATTTGTCAGAAAACTATAAGAGTTAACACATCCACAAATCTGTCACATTCCAAAAAAAAATAAAGGAGGATGATTGCGAAATCTCCTGGTCATGATCAAAGAAAGAGCATTGAAAATTTCAAGGAGTTGTGTCATGATATCTTCTGCGATAGGTAGCACCTATGTATTTCAATCTACCTAAAACATTGACAGTACTGAATATCTGTCTGATAACCGATCTAAACCAAATTTTGCACAGTAAGTGTTTAGAACTCTGAGAGTACATAGGCACGATCCCCCATTTTAATGCAAATACTATACTCTCAAAATGTTTCTCAACTGCACTCTAGGATCCTGAGGAAAATGCACCCTGTCATTCCGCTCTACTCCCCCGGACATCTCACCCTTCCACTTCCTTGACCAAATTTTGCATATTTTGTTTTTATTGGTCTGGTCTAAACGATAGAACCCCCCTCCCTCAAACCTTAATTTTAAATAACAACTCAAATCAAAACAGATATTCGGGCAACGCCGGTTCCGGATCACTAGTATCAAATACTCCTTATTTTTTCAAATGAACAAAGCACTCTACCTACGACAAAATAATAACCATTGTTGTATTGTGACATCACCCAATAATATATACCCACTCAAAAGGTTTTTGGGATTGTTGATTGAAGTTGATTTTTTTAAATGGTCTAATACATTCTAATACATTCATTGACTACATGCATAAAACTCTAATTTTTTGTAATAGTTAATAGTTAACATAGCTAAATTGCTACCACAGTTCTCCAGTATGGAAATGTTCGGGGTTTGCATCCCTGTGCTAAGCAAAAAATTTGACAAATAGATTTTTTCTGTATATTTTCCAAATTGATTTATCTAATTTATTTTTCACATTTAAATTTGCAATTTTAATAATAAGATTGTAAATTATAATAATAGGAAATAATTTTTAATTTTTTGGTTGGTTAACTTAGTTGTCGATACTAAGTATAATAAATAAACAAATATAATAATAATAAGCGTTCACAGATAAAGAACATAACAAGGTTTTCAGGGTTCCAAGTTTGCCTTGTAAATATGCAACGTCTCAATTTTGCCATACAGATCGTGTGAAATGATCTTTTTATCTTCCTGCCTTCCATCTCATACATTATTAATACGACCCTCTGAACAAATCACATTTCTGAAACGAGACCGCTTAATTTTTTGCTCAGTTTTACCAAATTATTATATTTTGGAGTTTCCGTTATTTTTTCGGCTCCGTCTGGCTACCTGTTTTTAAGGGACCCATTTTTTGTGTACTTTGGATTGATATATGTATAATGCTTTATGGAAATGAGTCTCATGAAACTACTAGTCTCGGGGAAGACAGGAAGGTCAATGCTCTATTTTAAACAGATGCTTACGATTTCCGGGATTGTTGTTGGTTCATTCATAATTAAACGTTTACCTTAAGTATTTTTTGTTTAACTATAATGTGAAAGGGAACTTTCGAAAGTACAGGAATATGGAATTCTAATACAGCTAGCAATATTGATAGAAAGATATTTACGGTCAGAGAAATTTACATATTTTTTCCTTTACTTTCATATTTTAGTAATAAACTACTTATACATGCACTTAATCTATCTTTAATGACACAGAAATAAAAGCTATGATACGATCTGCCATGGACAATTGCTAAAATATTTGGCAAGACAGAAGAATAGCCAATAAAATAAGAACTAGCCCTGCTAGAACCTCTGTCTTCCCTATCTTTCTCTATGACTCTGAATATGAAAGCTCTGGAAATGAATATGTTACTGGCAGTGACGTAATGAGGCCGCCTTTTTTGACATGGAACATAATTTTAAGCACATTTAACAATTAATTTAATACTCAGGATTTTGTACATCAAATATATTGCAAAGGAAGAATGATATTTCAATACTGCGAAAAATATACGGAACCAGAGCAATTTCATTACGAAGACATTTATTTTTCACTCTTTCGTACACCATTTTTAGATGATATCAATTATATTATTACTGTTATGCTGAAAGGCAGTACTTCCGCTATTCAGCTTATTTGTGTTCAATCTACATCCGTAAGTTGTTCACTGATACTACAAAATGTCTATTCTCAAATACTAGCAACGATGTTGTTATCTTATTTAACATAACGATGGAACCAATCTCACCCCGTAACGATAGAAATATTTGCATGTAGCAGATGATGGTTTGTATTGAAATATTCAAATAGAAACATTACACCAACTTAGAAAAGAACAGTTTTAACGATTGGAAACTAACTAATAACTAACTAATTAACTATCGCAGGGTTTCTCTGCGGGGGTAGGCATTGATGATAAAACACCACACTCTTGTGTGCTCGCATACCAGTTTTGCGTCTACTTTATACATATTATAATAAACCCTCTTCGGTTGTTGAAGATTTTAACAGAGCCTTCCTAAATATTTGGTTTATCTAGTCATTCTTGGCCTTTCATGGGTGCCCTCTATTCCTGCTATCTTTAACCCTCGCCTCATTTATTCCCATCAACATCCTCTTCTCTTATATATTCTACATGATTTTAGCGATTCTTTATTTATTCACAGAATATCAGATTCTTCACCGGAATTTTGTGCACAGTTAACTGATAATTATACTAATATTATTATTATAATTAATTCATGCAATAAAAAATATATACATTCTAGAAAATATAATTATTAGAATACAACGATTTAATTAGATTTGAATCAGGCAACCTTTATTCCACAGAACACATAAATGAATATAATTATCGCGGTGAGAAAATGACGGGTTACCTGACATTATCAAGCGATTTTTTTAATCTCATCCTTTCACAAAATAAATCCGGAGGTTCCGGAACCCGATATGTTTGTGACTTGTTTGAAAATGATCGTAAAAAATCAACAATGTCCATTATGATGCGTCTGAGAACATCTCTGCTGAATCTACATGCACTGACAATATAAAGTGTGACGTTATACATTCTGGTGTTGTTATTCCATTCTAACATTTTGTCAATGAAGTTATTGCATACAGACATATGTACTCATATGTCATATTTCATATTTATTTTCAAAACACACGTTAATGATGCAACAAAAGTTAATAAATTGCCTTATTTTCCAGGGAGGGTTTACATGTGTTTCAATAGCAATGTTTCTCTAGGTTTTGGCAGTAATGTAAACACTTCATTAAGTTTTTACAAGTTTTTTATTATAGCAGACAGAATAGTATGAAAACATAATTGTTTTTCATTATTTATTTTGTAAGAATAATGTTGTCACTTTTTTAATTTACACTACTACCTTTACGTCAAAAACGTGGGTATCTTTAAGTATTTTTCTAATAATAGCTATAAATGCTACGTATGACAGTGAGTGTACATTGATAAGACTGATAGTACTGAAAATAATTTTAAAAAATCTTAAATGCATTTGTCACATACACCTACATCAAAATTTTTATATACAAATATTTTTTCATGACAATAAAAAAAATTATACTTTTAAAATAAATAAAAATAATTTTAAAATTTTTGAAAGACTTCTTAAGTAGTCTCCTTTTTCATTGACTGACTCTGTACATATTCACTAATATACCTGCCGCAAAACAGTTATAAAATACACGATCTAACCAGTATCAAGTTCGTGAGGACAATGAATTATGAAAAAATGAGATGAAATGGATCACGAGGTACCCATTTGGAATTGGACAGTAACAATTGATTCTTGCCAACGGTGGCCTGGGAATCGGGACCAGATTGGTCCGATTGTTGATCGAGAGTACATTGTCTGGCGCAGCTTCAACGGTCAGATGATTTGGGCCTCGTCAAACATGTGAACTGATACATGGACCGCGATAATCAAATTCATATTAATATTTCACTTGCGGGTCGCCTTGTGGTGATTTATTCTCCGTAATGGAAGAGAAATCTAAATATTGTAACAGACCTTTCTAATATTGTATTTGTACTTAATATCATATGGTGGACACGTACAAAATATAATATCAAATTTTATGCACATGTAGGTAAATTTAAAATGCAAGATTATCTGTCACTCAAAAGAATATTGTGAATTAAAATATGAAGGAACTAGACTAGGAATAGACAAATGTTTATAAATATAATAAATTGATGTGGAACGTTAATATGAATTAATTAATTTCAAACAATAATAGGAGGGCCTAAATTCTATTCCTTACCAAAAAATAACATAATAAACCAATTTAATTCATTGTATTATATTTAGATACATCATTCAATTTGGTATATTATGAAGGTGTACTAATGCATATTATCGGAAGAAATAATATTACGACTCATATTTCTGGGAAGCTCATAATGCAATTCGAAACATAAATATATTTATTGAAGCGCTGATATCTAATGAATCTAAAAAATATATTATCATTAGAAATCGAAGTTGTATAGGTATATTAATAGTTTGTGTAATTTAGTTTAGTCTCTTGAATCTAATGGTGCTGTATGCATATTTTTTATTCAATTCTGAAAGTTTTGTGAAATAATTTTGATTATTTCATAATAACCTAATTATCCCGACTATTTTTTTCCCGATAATTTTCCCGACATTCATATTTCTAAACATTAATTTATTTAAAACTGATTGTCATTTTTAACGGGTTTGTTCGAATTGTTTTTATTGAAATAAATCAGATACAAATTACATAAGATGGTTATTTAACATAGAATCTTCTATAACTCATAAAATGGTACTGAACAACTTGTATTTTAACGTAGGTATAACAAAAAAAGACAAATGATTGGTACCTAAATGACGCATACATTTTTTATCTCATATCTGTCTATAAGTATTGCTATCTAAAGATACCAAAATTTTCATCAACAAGATGCTGTAGGTATGTAAAAATAATACATAATATTGTGAAGAAGAGGAAGAAACCTACCGGTTCTTATGATGTATATGTATTCCTTTCCATCGTTGTATATGTATATCTAATTAATAGAAAAGTTAACTTAGCTGCTTTTCGACACTTAGTGAAGGTCTTCGTTAGAGTGATATAAATATATTATAGTCCATTTCCTTTAATTAACTTTATCTTTGCATTTTTATAATTTCAAAAAAAATATCGGGAAGCTTTTCTTTCTTTCCATATTTTGAATACTTTTTTGCTAAAGTAACGGAAACATTAACATAGCTTCCCCTTATTCGTGGGAACAAAAGAAAAACAGTTTTCAAAATATATTCGGTTCTACCCATTTGGATTTCCAAAGCGATTAATCGACTCATTGTCAATATGATATGAATTGCCCCATCGCCATCTGGGGGTAGAAGAGAAGAGAAGACAAGTACGGTGTCCATTTAAACTGAAGCAAGGGATGCGGTGTCAGGGGTCAGGTTCGCATCTCGGCGGAGGCTCCGGCAAGTGGCTGCCGGGATGGTGAACGTGGGAACCGGCGGGTCGGTGCAAGCGTGTGAAGTAGGAAGTGCATCCCTTCACGGGAAGGGATAGACAACCTTTCAAAACAGTAACAGTGCTATTTTTCTGAATCCACGTACATATGGACCTGTAGGTTTTAAAGGCCATCTTATCGTTTTGAATATATTGTAGCAAAAAAAAATATTTTTTCATCAACGCGTCTCATAACACACACGGAGATCTCATACACAAGGGAACTGGATCGAGACCTAGGGGAAGACTTAGACTTTCATAGACAAATAATGTGAAGATAGAACTGAAGGTTTCCAGCAGCCTGGAGCACGATTGCGACGGATGGCGCTCCACTGTGACTGAGTTTATGGACTTTGGAGTCCAAGATGTAAAAAAAATTATAATACGGAAAGAACATCCATAACCAGGTCCGAAAATATTAATATCTGAATAATTTATATTAGTTACTATTACAGCACCATCAAATGATTTATCAAGTCGTAGGAGGACACCATCTAGTTGCCTTTGAAAATTATTTAATGTATCAGAATTAATAAACTTTTGAAAGAAGACACATCTGTGACATTTTCTTACAAAATGATTTATTCTTTGAGGGATCAACCTGTGAATCATTTTGTGTTAAAGTGTGGCAAAGAGAAATACAATACTTCTCTTCAGATCCGAACAGAGGATCGTGTGATCATGGGAAACCATCTACTTTATTGCATCGACTCACCAGACCAGATCGGTTCAAGGATCAAAGAGTAACTACAGACATCTAATCGAGATACGCTTTACTAATTAAAAAAAGGCATCAATGGTTTTTATATTTCTTCAAAATGACTAAGATTACCTGGGCATGCGTATGGTTACCCAATTTTACTCCAACCATAAAATTTATAATAAATGGACTTGTCTTAGTCTACTATTATAATTATAGTATATAAAGTATATGTTTATATATGTTTATAATTTTCGCATCTTAAAATAATCGTATTTATTCATATTTATATTTTGTCGAAATTTATAAAACATAAATTCTAGCAATAAAAGACCTAAATTATGACAAAATTGTTCCAAACACCTGATGTATCGAACCTTTGCACTTTTCTTCCTCTTGTCTGAACTCGTTTCCAGGTCACAAGAAAAGGTATAGATCCAAGGATCCAGTTTTTTTATCACTTTTATTGTTATTTACTATGTTGGGTATTTAACGGTTTTATCCGAGCAACAGACACTTTAAATTATCATAATTTCTACCTATTATCAGATCTGGGAATTAATTAAAACGTTTTAGATATAGATTGTATAAAAGTAAAGTAATTGATTCTCACATACGGTATTAATGTATTCAGGATTATAAAACAGCGTCAAACGAAGAAGATTCGAATTAAGTCACATCGTAAATATTGTACAATTTTTTATTGAAAATGGACCGGTTTATGGGAGAATGTTTATCAAATAAATGTAAATACTTTCAATAAATTTATATTTAAATGCACATAATAATGATACACTTTCATAGATCAATATGATCTATTTTAGTACAATAAATTTACGACCGTTATAACCTGTTATTTAAATGTTTTATTTATATAAAACACGTGATCGAAATTCAGGCAAACACGATCAATTTATTAAAAACTTGTATTTATTGCTTTTTACATGAGAACTTTTCTAAATCCGTTCAATGGTTTAATACGTGAAGATATCGGACCTCTATAACCGTAAATATATTGTGATTATAATGGTGCACGCCCAAAATAAAATGATTTTTTATTATGAAATTGTTGTTAATCGCCAATAATGATGGAAAATTAATACCTTGTTTGCCCTTAATTTACTTTTAAAATTAACGACATTACAATAGAAAAATAAATTTAATATTCACATTATTTTTATAGATTTATCTATGTAAATCACATATTTAACGTGCTTACTTTTGACAGTTAAAAATTATGCAAGTACTTACCTATGTATAGTACTTTTGTGCCGATCAAAGAGCTCAACATTAAAAAATATTATTTTATAACATTTAGCTGATGCCTTTACTAATATTTGTGAATTATATAATAAACACAAATTGTTTGTATAATTTCATTGCAACGCGTATAATTGTGGACCAAAAATTAATTAAATAAAAAAAAGACGTAACTATTGCACATACAAAATTCGTTTTATTGTTTTTGTTTACAATGTATATTGGTTGATATTTTTCGTTAAAAAAGTATTTTGAAAATTTCGAAATGGCGCGGATATGTGCTGTACCATAAACATTCTTCTTAATGACGCGCACAATTAGTGAATTATGTCGCTAAAGTTTTGCAGACATGAAAAAGTTATTATTTCCTTGTTAAATGATATAATTTCTATGATGTAGCAAATTAAATAAAAATGTTTTTTTTGTGTGCAAATGAGAGCACTTTGAATATAATTTTTTTTTTTTAAATATTCAAAATGAAATAAGGGCGTATTTTAACACAAGCAAACCGTATACTAAATGATGCTTGAAACGAGATGTGTGAAAAATTTTATCAAAATTCGCACGATAGTTTTCGAGATATTCTATACACCAGTCTGAATTGGGAGTTTCGAGAAAAACGCAAAAGAAAACAGAAAGTAGTTTAAAAATTCACCGATCACGCTAGCTTCAAAATTCCTATAATTTAGCCATTATTTTAATAAGTGACTCAGATTATTCTTCAAACTACAATAAATAAAACTATAAGATCTATACCTATATAACTCAATGTCTGTCTGTCTGTTCTCTATACAAATCCACACCGTTTGTCCAATTTGATTCAAATTTTGCATAATTATGCTTTGGAACCCGGCGGGTAACATAGGCAATATTTCTCCCCTATTCTCATACCCCTTCTCTTCCCCCTAACATATTTTCTATGCAAATCTGTACCGTTTGACCGAACAGACTCAAAATTTGTAAACAGATTCTTTAGGCCTCAGCGGGTAACATAGGCGATATTTCCCCCCTATTCTCATATCCCTTCCTCTCCCCCTGACGTATTTTTGATGCAAATCTGTACCGTTTGACCGATCGGACTCAAAATTTGGAAACTTATTCTTTAGGACTCGACGAGTAACATAGGCGATATTTCCCCCTATTCTCATATCCCCTCCCCTCCCCCTGACATATTTTCGATGCATATCTGTACAAAATTTTGAAACTTATTCTTTAGGACTCGGCATGTAACATAGGCTATATTTCCTCCCTCCCCTTTTAACTTATCTCCTCCCCCTGATATATTTTCGATGCAAATCTATACCGTTCGAATCAAACCTTTGTTTCCCCCACAATTTATTTTCAATTTAATCCTTAACCCGTGCAACGCTGGGTACGAACAGCTAATGTTAAATAATTCGGAAAGTATCATAACTAGCTGCGAACACATGTATACGTAGGTATACAGATTTTCATGAGAAAAGACTACAGATGTCTCTAGCATAGATCGGACTCAAAATATGCTTATTCTTTTGGACCCGGCAGGTAACAGAGGCAACCTTTTTCCTCTCCTCCTTTCCCCTATCCCCTCCTCTGATATATTTTCTGACAAATCTATACCGTGTGGCCCAAATTTTACACACTTATTCTTTAGGTCCCGGCGGAAAATATAGACCACAATTCCCTCTTGGCCATCCCATCAAACCCAGTCCAGATTAAATGGAAACTGTATTTTTAGTAGAGACTTTGCAAACAATGGAACATTTGTATTCCCCCATAAACTTATTTTAAACTAAGTCCTAAACCCGAGCAACGCCGGGTACGAACAGCTAGTTAAATATAAAAAAACGATTTCTTGAAAATGTCCGGGTTGTGTAACCTTTTGAGAGATTTTTTGTAGTATAAATGCATGTTCTAAATAATGTTTTTTATGTATTTTATGTCTCTGTAATTTTATTTCCCTTGTAAATTTCTTTAAAGTAAATCATTATTTTCACTTATACCATATGAATAACTCATAAAATAATGAATAACCATACTCGTATATGAATAATGATCATTATGTATGACAATGTACACTAAGTAGTTAATTATTTTAATTACTAAAATTTTCACAGAAACCGTCCGTAGACTAATTCTCAACATCGCATGTCAACAATAACAAATCCATAACAAGAGTTTGATAGAGGCATTGATGAAGTAAGAATGTAAGAAGGCTGTGTTTAGTCCCCTGTCACGTTTGACCTCGTTCCTGAACACATTGTAGGTCATCATCGCTAAGCTAAATCGACACGAGACCAATATTTGTCTTGTTGATTTAGCTTCGTGACCTGCAATGACCTGCAATGTATATTATATTTATATTATATATAAATGGATCACTTGGGTCCTCCGGATTGCATCATATTCCAGGGTGATTTCTCTGAGAAAACCTAGGCTGACCTTTCGGCAAGGCATCCCTTGCCATTTTCAAGGCTTGGTCTCAAAAATTACGATGGAACCGTATTTTTGTCATTGAAATAATAATTCATTCAGACCCAACAAACTACGAAAGATTTAGATGCTTAAATATGCTGTAAATGTGCTATTTTCCTTGCCTCTCGATAATTGAAAAGGCAAGGCAAAAAAAGCATACATATTTACAACAACGTAGACACCTAGCAAATAAGTACTACGACAATATAATATGTAAAATAATGGAAGTGTGTTATTTTTCGGACAACTTTTAACTGCGTTGGCATAATCTGTCAACACAATTACCAAATCGTAGTTGCGACGATAATTTCCAAGTGCTTTTTAGGCACTTCTAAACAATCTAAAGCTTTCGTACTTTGTTGTGTCTGAATGAATTATTCTTCTTGTCCCTGCCAACTAGGAAGAGCCATTAGACTATATGAAAGGTGTGCAGCGCTGCCATCCATATTGTGGGCGGAGGGACCCCTCGGCTGGGAATAAAAATAGTAGCCGGTGAGGGTGGATCTCCCCTTCGGGAATGCCAGTATCACTGAATAAAAATAAACCACGTAACCGTGGCGCTTACCGAGATTCTTGGGGATATATTTACTCATTATTGGTACCCCTAGTATTGGATGTCGTGTTCCGTTGCGAATAATCGTGGTCTCTACCTTAAAAAGGGCACCAATGTCTCTAATACCTTAAAGGGAATTAACCATTATTATTCAAAAATGACGGACTTTTCATGTTTGAATTTCAGTTTCATATAAAACAGTTATTCTTAGATCCTACTTATACACAAATCAAAATACATAATTATTAATTTTTCAAAGCAAGAAAACACTTTGTGGATTGACATTATAAGACATTTAAGAATAAATTAAATACTATGTTTTAAACCACTTTATCGCTATATATTTGTCAACTAGTCTCGGTTGGACTCAACCTTCTTCAGGACAATTATAATATAGAGTCTATATTATAATTGTCCTGAAGAAGGTTGAATCCAACCGAAACTAATTGACAAATATATAGCGATAAAGTGGTTTAAAGCATATTATTTAATTTATTCTTAAATGTCACATAATTATTATCTCCTATAAAGCTTTTTTTGACACATTCGTACATTTTTGTTAGGTACTACTTCTTAACTTTATAAATTTTCCACTGCCATTTTCACTGCACAGGTTTTACAGACTAGCAAACAGATATTAAGACATAGAGAACTGGACTGTAGATATCAAGAAGTCGTTTGTGGAAGGCTCTTCCAGTTATCTTAGTTTCCAAATATCGGTAGCTGCCACCATCTCGGTTATTTTTATGCGCTGGTTTTCATGATCTTAATGTCAATTGTTGATGAGGTTAGATAACTCGATTGATCTTGGGTTGTAATGAAGTAAAATAAAAATACAAAAGTTACATATTTCGTTCTTAAAAAAGAAAAGTGTAAACGCTAATGTTATGCTAGGTATCTGTGAACTTGTGAACTTAATATTGTTTATCATTTTATTTAATGTACTGTGTCTGTTTCCTAATGATCTTATTTATTGTACCGTATTAATTAATTATTATTTTATCATAATTTTTTAATACATATTTCAGTTAATATATTTTTGCACTATTCTTTTTTCTATTAAAAATACCAACGTATTATAAATTTCGAGACTAATAGTCCATTTATCAAGATAAAACGTACACTAAAAATTATAAATCGACGTATAGACATTAACGAAAAAAAATTACTATATGGGAAATGAATAAATAATTAAGTACTTATATGCAAACAAATTTAAAAGATTATTACTTGCAAAAATTAAATATTCATTTATATAGGTATACACCTAAATATAATTTTAACTGTGCTATTATATATACATTTTGTTACTATCCATGCATATGATTTTTTTATATATATTACTTTGCTTTCACTATTACTTTTGTATTATACAATATATACTGTTTTTATTATCCACATTTTATATTTATATACTCAATTTATTTATTTATTTATCTTATAGTTATATAGTATTTTGTTGTATATCTTTATTATTTTTTGTTCTCACTATATTGTTCAGCTGCTCATCTCGGCACAGGTTCTTCCTAGTGAAATGAGCAGCTCCATCTCTATGTCATGTAACAAGATGAAGATAAATAATAATAAAAAATATATATATTAGGTCCTTACATATGAAATTGACGTTTTGCCGTACTGGAAAATTTGATCTCAAATATCTTCTCTTTGGTTAGAAATTCCAAATCCAAATTTATACAGCTATTTACTCATGTATTTGTGTTTTGAAAATTATAATTCATTTGTTTTTTTCTCAATTGTTTTTTTCTTTGCGTCACTCAGTTTACAAAATGAAAAACTTGAAATATCGCGTTATTTACGAGTACGAGTTCCACCGTGGCACCAGTGCTGCAGAAACGGCTCGAAGGATTAATGATGTGTATGGCGACGGTGCCGCAAAAGAAAACACAGTGCGTTTTTGGTTCCAACGTTTTCGTTCTGGAAATTTCGACCTGCAGAACAAGCCCCGTGGACGGCCGGAGACCAAAGTTGATAATGAAGAATTGAAGGCTATTGTGGAAGCGGATCCATCGCAAACCACATCCGAGTTAGCTGCAGGCTGCGGTGTTAGTGATAAAACTGTTTTAATCCACTTGAAGCAAATTGGTAAGGTGAAAAAGCTTGAAAGGTGGGTACCTCACGAATTGAGTGAAGCAAATCAACAAACGCGCGTTGACTGCTGCGTTGCATTACTCAACCGGCACAATAATGAAGGGATTTTAAATCGAATCATTACCTGTGATGAAAAGTGGATCCTGTACGATAATCGGAAGCGCTCATCGCAATGGCTGAACCCTGCCGAACCAGCCAAACCATGCCCCAAGCGAAAATTGACTCCAAAAAAGTTACTTGTGAGCGTTTGGTGGACTAGTGCTGGTGTCGTTCACTACAGCTTTCTTAAATCTGGCCAGACGATTACGGCAGATGTCTATTGTCAGCAACTGCAAACCATGATGGAAAAGCTAGCTGCTAAACAACCGAGGCTGGTTAATCGCTCTAGGCCACTGCTGCTTCATGATAACGCTAGACCACACACTGCACAACAGACGGCTACCAAATTAGAGGAGCTTCAATTGGAATGTCTAAGACATCCACCGTACTCTCCGGACCTTGCCCCAACAGATTACCATTTTTTTCGAAATTTGGATAACTTCTTGCAAAGGAAAAAATTCAACTCCGATGGGGCAGTCCAAACCGCCTTCAAAGATTTTATTGATTCCCGTCCGAATGGTTTTTTTAGTAAAGGGATCGATGAACTGCCTATGAGATGGCAAAAGTGCATAGATAGCAATGGTACATACTTTGATTAAATAAATATATTATAATAAAAAAAATCGGCTTTATGTTCCTCCCATACTAAACGTCAATTTCATATGTAAGGACCTAATATTATAAGTAATCCTTGTGTAAAATAAATCTCAATGTGACAGACAATCTTGTATTAAAAGATTGTTTTTAAATTTGTTTTCTTTAACATAATGCAATAATCACATTTGTAATAAATTTGTTTTCTTTAACATAATGCAACAATCACAACCTTTTGACACTTCCATAATTACCGGTAAGCCTGTATAAAACTCAAGTTTTTACCGATTTACCGATTATTATTAAATATTACAACTCACATTCTCTCAAACTTACGCGCTGAAACTCATTCTATTGTATGTAATTTTAAATGTTTACTATTAAAATTTTAACCAGTAAACCGCCCTAAAAAGAGCTTTCATTTTACAATAACTGTTTCACGAATTTTGTGTAAGGCCATAATAATACGGTCTGGTTATATAATAATTTCGGTCGTGTTTGAATAAAATTTCCATTCTATTTTATGACAACCTCGTTTTATACATTATTAATTTCAGTGTAAACCTACTCTAATGTAAAAATTGTAGATCAAAAATTTTAGACAAAGCTATCATTTAGATAAGTAGACCACATAACTTCACCCTTCCATGAGCGTGTTTATGCGCCAAACCGCAATTCTTGATTACACTCACTTTTCGACCTTGCAGAGGCAAGATTAAACACGATTTTCAGTGTTAAATAATTAAAGTCAATCTTCTGTGTATGGATGATAATTCCCTGCATTTTATAGACGATTAAACCTTAGTATTGTATTGCACCTGCTATTAACTCGTGTGTTAGTAAAAATTTAAAATCTCTGGCATTTAAATGTATTAAAAAAAATTAAGTTATTTTAAGCAAAATTTACAAAAAAAATTTTTTTCGTACTGTGTGTTTAGGGCACCTAGAAATTATTGTTTTATTATCAATAATAATATTTATTTATTATATTGTCACGTGTCGTAGCTAGGGAGGAATAAATGAAAACACTGGAAATTATTATTTTCACGTAGGATATTTTTAAATTTATTTATTTATTTGAGGGAAAATTAACAGCAGAATAGTCGGGATCTTAGAATATAAGATGTCTAATGTGTGAAGAAAGTGTAGTGTGAATGGCATTTTCGTATTTAACTCTAGACATAAGTAAACCTCGACGATTTGTCAGCTTACTCGCCGTTGTACTTATTTTTAAACTGCGTTTTTGATTCCTGAATCATTCCTACAGTTAAATTAAAATTCTGAATGAATCTGCATGCTCAAAATATTTTTTGTAGATACCATATAGAACATTTCTCAGTTTATCGTTGTTTTGTGGATTTTCTTGGTTATATATCATGAAGTAGTATTATTATTAATGTATTATTTTATTTTACTTTTTATTTTGTCCAACTGAATCTTACAATGCATGAAAATGATTTACAAATAAAATATTGAAACATTTGAAAAATATCTATTCCATACATCATCTATTAATCGCCTACAATAATATCTATAAAATTAGTTACTTTAGTGATGTGTTTAGTGTGTAAATGTGCGTATGTGTTTGTGTGGGCGTGTATATGTATGTTTATGTGTACGTTTTAAGCCTATGTTTTCATTATTTTATGTTTTTGTTCAAGAATACACTTTGTGTCTGCGAATAAGTCTATGCCAAGGGAATTCTCGTATTGCAAGAATAAGTCTATGATTCTACAGATATTTGAATTTTTGCAGCCTGAGTTTTATATTTTTTGGGTCGGAAAAGGGTTGCATGTCGTGAACGATGGGTTGGTACATTAAAATCAATACATTATAATAAATCAGGACAATACGTATTTTGTGAAGAAATGTGATATTATAATATGAAAAAGCTCGCAATGTGGGTACTGTATGAACTAACTAAAGGACAGCAGAAAACTCGCTCGAGGTTTGCCTTAATTCGTTGAACCGACAAATAAATTAGGGAAATTTGAATTGAATTGTTACTTGTGATGGAAAGTCCAATAGTTGGAGGACCCAAATAATGTCCCAAATGCAAATTGTATCAAAAGAAACTGCTTGTGACTGTATGGTGGACCTGTGCCGACATTATTCATTACTGCCTCTTGAGATCTGGAGATGGTAGGAGACGGATCGTCGGATATCAGATGTACTTGAGCTATTCAGATCACATCACTAAAGTAAGGACAGAATGGTTGTCTCGATGGCTTATTTGGAATTCTAGTATAGTTCTAGAATAGTTCCATCAATCTCGAGGATTATGCCCACTTACAGTATTGCCTACTAGTCCATCTGTTCGTTTTACCTCCCCGCTTTCCTCTGAACCACGTTAAGTTGCTTAATTTTTCGCTCTACCATGGTGGACATATTTCTCTTCATGTCTTTCTTCGTAAAATGTGGGGTTGCAGTTGGGTAACATGGCCACCTTTGCAGATAGTCGTCACGTGATGATTACTGACTTGGAAGTTGGGGGAATCATACAACTGAATTATTATGATTGTGGTTATAATGGGTTATGATCATAATATATTATATTTTTATATCTGTTAAAACACAAATATAATATTAAAAAAATAAAGAGATGTATTTATTGTGGCTCACAAGAGGTCACCAAATCTAATTAGAGAAAAGAGAGCCAAATGTCAGACGTTTCTTGTACATAAGAAAGGGAAGCGGACTAACTGATCTCACCAGATGGCTAGGTAATTTTGTGATGGGTGGGTTGGATATCGATGCTTTTACTGTACGTAAATACGCCACACGGCATCTCAACAGGGGAAAAAGCTTTGTTTGAAAAGTAATGAGAATATTCATGTGACGTATGTACCGTACCTATTTAAAAAAAAAGCAACTGAAATCATCTGAAATTTAACTCAAATTGGGATACTGAGCTTTAAAGTGAACTATTATTTAACTAAGAGTAATTTAATAAACTGAAACATACATACCTAATCACGGCATGTAAAATAAATATTATTTTACCCTTCAATAGGCCAAGAGGCCCAATTACAAAAGCGAAATACATCAAAAAATACCCAAGTTTGAGTAAATCACATAGATTAATTGTGACCTCACCGGGAATCGAACCCGGAACACTCGGCGTGAGAAACCAATGTCATGCCCACTGAGCTACGAGGGCCGCCTCAATCTGATTTGAAATCAACAATTGCTGTTTTTAAAATATATAAATGCCACTAAAATATTGCGTTGTTTTTTGTTGTCGCTTAAATTACTATGTAATTTGACGTATTTGTAGCACAGTAGGTATTAAAGAGATAATTCTTGTTAAAAAAAATTATATTAAGAAAGGCATATTTGACCAAAAAGTCAGATAATACATTGATGTATCAAAATCACGAAATGACATCCTTAAACTAAAATAAGTAAAATTACTTTTTATTATTTAAATTACATAATATTTTTATATTTTTATTGTTCCCAGAAATTATTTACAGGAATAAATTCTGTTGGTTTCTCACATGGGCTAGGCCTGTTCTAGAAGAACCGCCTCAAATTTTTTTGCATTTTTTGCGTTTCAATTTAAAATACTATACAGTAACGTTTTAATATTAGGTCCTTACATATGAAATTGGTGTTTTGCCGTACTGGCAAATTTGATCTCAAATATCTTCTCTTTGGTTAGGAATTCCAAATCCAAATTTATACAGCTATTTACTCATGTATTTGTGTTTTGAAAATTATAATTCATTTGTTTTTTCCTCAATTGTTTTTTTCTTTGCGTCACTCAGTTTACAAAATGAAAAACTTGAAATATCGCGTTATTTACGAGTACGAGTTCCACCGTGGCACCAGTGCTGCAGAAACGGCTCGAAGGATTAATGATGTGTATGGCGACGGTGCCGCAAAAGAAAACACAGTGCGTTTTTGGTTCCAACGTTTTCGTTCTGGAAATTTCGACCTGCAGAACAAGACCCGTGGACGGCCGGAGACCAAAGTTGATAATGAAGAATTGAAGGCTATTGTGGAAGCGGAATCCATCGCAAACCACATCCGAGTTAGCTACAGGCTGCGGTGTTAGTGATAAATCTGTTTTAATCCACTTGAAGCAAATTGGTAAGGTGAAAAAGCTTGAAAGGTGGGTACCTCACGAATTGAGTGAAGCAAATCAACAAACGCGCGTTGACTGCTGCGTTGCATACTCAACCGGCACAATAATGAAGGGATTTTAAATCGAATCATTACCTGTGATGAAAAGTGGATCCTGTACGATAATCGGAAGCGCTCATCGCAATGGCTGAACCCTGCCGAACCAGCCAAACCATGCCCCAAGCGAAAATTGCCTCCAAAAAAGTTACTTGTGAGCGTTTGGTGGACTAGTGCTGGTGTCGTTCACTACAGCTTTCTTAAATCTGGCCAGACGATTACGGCAGATGTCTATTGTCAGCAACTGCAAACCATGATGGAAAAGCTAGCTGCTAAACACCGAGGCTGGTTAATCGCTCTAGGCCACTGCTGCTTCATGATAACGCTAGACCACACACTGCACAACAGACGGCTACCAAATTAGAGGAGCTTCAATTGGAATGTCTAAGACATCCACAGTACTCTCCGGACCTTGCCCCAACAGATTACCATTTTTTTCGAAATTTGGATAACTTCTTGCAAAGAAAAAAATTCAACTCCGATGGGGCAGTCCAAACCGCCTTCAAAGATTTTATTGATTCCCGTCTGAATGGTTTTTTTAGTAAAGGCGATGAACTACCTATGAGATGGCAAAAGTGCATAGATAGCAATGGTACATACTTTGATTAAATAAATATATTATAATAAAAAAAAATCGGCTTTATGTTCCTCCCATACTAAAAGCCAATTTCATATGTAAGGACCTAATATAAAAAAAATGTAGTGTAGTAATATAAATCTACCCAACAACCAACCAGAGTATTTCTTAAATCTATGAATTACTAATAATTTCGTTGTATGTATGTCTGCCCGTAA
This sequence comes from Agrypnia vestita, assembly GCA_016648135.1. NCBI lineage: Eukaryota > Metazoa > Arthropoda > Insecta > Trichoptera > Phryganeidae > Agrypnia > Agrypnia vestita. The sequence goes on along the minus strand of JADDOH010006889.1, from coordinate 320 downwards.
CTTCCTGAAACGTCCGTAAGTTCGTTAAAATTCACGAAATTACACGGCTGGAAGTAGGTCGTGAACCTCGGATGCGCAAACGCCAGCGCGGCCACAGCAGCGACATTGCTACCACCGCCTCTCAGTCGACATTAAAAATATACTAAATATACAATGGCTTAGTAAAAGACGCGAACCATTTCACTTTCATGATTTTTCACGGGTGTAAGGCTAGTAAATATATTGTAAATGATGGTAAAGTAAGATAATTAATTTATTACATTATATTTCACTATCACATAATCATTGGTTGTGATTACGTACCTACACCTATAGCTAGA
>JADDOH010006888.1:0-44687 GCA_016648135.1 Agrypnia vestita | reverse complement strand
AATTCGCGTCTTGTATTATAAATGTGAAAATTATAGTATTCGTTTTGAGCTAAAAAGTGTGAACATAGAAACACTACAGCTTTGACCGCTATTTTGTTTACTATGCCTAGGACATTCTTGCGGTTTATTAGGCCTGATGATAAAATTTAAACTCTTACTCTGTTTAAAATATACGTAGTGTCTCCGCCTAGATTGGCTTCACGATATACTTTATGAAATTTGTAAGTTCCGTTGTCCTAAAATTATATAAATTACCTTCGTTTAGATCGGGTTATATCATATTCCTCGTGGAACGCGTAAACCTCGTTGTCCTGAAACTAAATAAGGATGTTTCATCTAGACCGGGTTCATTTTACATTTTAGGAAGAATATAAGTCCCGCGTCTTTCACTACATAAAATGGAGTTGGTAAGATTGGGGTTGTTTATACTTGTAGAAATTACAGAATCCCGTTATTCCTAAACTATATTAAAATGATAAATTATATTAAAATGAATTAAACTATATTAAAATTTGCCGGAGAGTGGATATCAAATATTCGAGATGATAATAAAATTATTTATTTATTTTTTTTTATTTATTTGTTTACGCCCATTAGGCTTTTACATAAAGAGTATAAAATAAATTTCAAAAGCACATACATTAAAAGTTTCAGGAATAGCACCAAATCATGAGTATAAAAATTAAAAATGTAGAGTAGGTAACGAGCAGCAATGCGTATAGGCTTTTACATGAAAAAAAAAATATATCATAAAATTAAAAGAACATACATTAAACAATATAAATTACAAGTAGCAAATTATTAAAAGTACCGGAATAGCACCAAAACATGAGTACAGAAATTAAAAATATAAAGCACAAAGCGGCAATGTGTACGAAAAATATATATTACCCACCATTACATATTAACAGCTGAAGTCAGTAACGAAGCAGTATTGCCTCTTTAAGTGTAACCTTTACTTTCTCCAGACTGTCGACGAAGATGTCAATCATGCAACCATATTCATTACATTATATTAAGAATAATATAATTTTGTTATCAATGCACAAACTTGGCAATGAACTACCTACGTATGTCGACATTTTAAATCTATCTCTCTCAAAATTTAAAAAACACTATATGATCATTTCCTTTCAAAATATTAAATTTTTATATAATGTCTTAAATTTTTTATATATATAGCTGGCTATTCAAATTTAATATTGCTATATTATCGGTGAGTAAAAATTTCTGAGATCACTACTTTACACCTTTCGCATATATACTTTTTTTTTTTACATAAATGTCTAACCTCATTATGTTTAAATTATGTATATATACTTTTTACATCTATACCCTTTATTTTTCTTTTACATTTAATCGTTTGTTGTATTTTAATTATGTATAAACCTGCTACTTCACACTTTTGCATATATACTTTTTTTACATATATTTCTAACCTCATTACGTTTAAACTATGTATATATATACCTTTTTACATTTATACCCTTTATTTTTCTTTTACATTTAATCGTTTGTTGTATTTTAATTATGTACAAGCCTGCTACTTTACACCTTTTGCATATATACTTTTTTTTACATACATGTCTAACCCCATTATGTTTAAACTATGTATATATACTTTTTTACATTTATACCCTTTATTTTTCTTTTACATTTAATCGTTTGTTGTATTTTAATTATGTATAAACCTGCTACTTTACACTTTTGCATATATACTTTTTTACATATATTTCTAACCTCATTACGTTTAAACTATGTATATATATACCTTTTACATTTATACCCTTTATTTTTCTTTTACATTTAATCGTTTGTTGTATTTTAGTTATGTATAAACCTGCTACTTTACACTTTTGCATATATACCTTTTTTTTACATACATGTCTAACCTCATTATTTTTAAACTATGTATATATACTTTTTTACATTTATACCCTTTATTTTTCTTTTACATTTAATCGTTTGTTGTATTTTAATTATGTATAAACCTGTTGTAAAAGGCTATTAAGCCGTGTAATTAATAATAATAATAATAATAATAATAATAATAATAATAATAATAATAATAATAATAATAATAATAATAATAATAATAATAATAATAATAATAATAATAATAATAATAATAATAATAATAATAATAATAATAATAATAATAATAAGAATAAAACTAAATCGGCGGACCCTAAAAGTAATATGTATTGACCTTATAAAGATGTAGACTAGTGGGGTTTTATTATAGAAGCAATCAATTCTTTAACAACAACAAGTGGACAAGTGGTTGCTTCATGGGTTTGTTAAAACTTATAAATGGATGGAATCCTAGATTCAAAGCTTAATCCCGGTATTTCGGATAAATATAAGAATATGTAACATCGGAAAATAACGGGTAACGGGTTTTATGAAAAATATCGGTGCGTATAATCATTAGAGTATGATCATTAGAATTGGAGTCTAGTCTCGATGACCCGGGAAGTACGGATACGTAAGACGGAAATAAGGACTATGTTGCAGTATTATTAAGATATATAAATACTTACAATTGTCGAGCTAGAGTCTAATTCCGGTATCCCGAGGAATATAAATTCAAGGAAAAGAAAATAATGTCTAGTTTCGGTTTGATTAAGGTATATACACCGTATAGTTGCCAAGGCTGGATACTAAGCCCCAGCTATGGAAACTCATAAGCGCGTAATGGCAGGATCAAAGGTTAGGTCGCGAACTATAATTAATTAGGGGCCTGTGAATCGTGTGCGCGTGCAAGGCAAGTGCTCGCAATCCTTAGGTATAAAGTGAGGTACATAAAGTGAAACTACGATGCACTGGAATGGATATAATCGGCGGCAGATGGGTAAGTCATGTCATCCTCTTTCCGTTTTGAGATTATAACGATATATAAAGGTGGCGCACGATTAAGAAGAATGGTCTCGGGTTCGACACCCCAGACAGAGACGGAAGAAGCGCCGACAGTGAAAGCTAACCCCTGTACCGTAAACTTGACATATGTTTTCCACAGGTGTTGTTTGCATGTTGCATCCGTACTGACCATAATAGGGGCGAATTAATTTGCCAAATAAACCTTCTCTGCATGTGTGTGAACTTCCAGGGATCGCGCGGCCCGTGTGCTCGACGCCGAACTTAATTATTCATTTCTATTTATTTATTTAATTGATGATTCATTAATACATTAGGTGTTTATTTGTCTATTCATATGCCGCGTCCCAGTTATATATAGTCAGGCGGCGTTTCGATAGCATCATCATCGGCCCGTGTGCTCGACGCCGAACTTAATTATTCATTTCTATTTATTTATTTGATTGATGATTCATTAATTAATTAGGTATTTATTTGTCTATTCATATGCCGCGTCCCAGTTATATATAGTCAGGCGGCGTTTCGATAGCATCATCATCGGCCCGTGTGCTCGACGCCGAACTTAATTATTCATTTCTATTTATTTATTTAATTGATGATTCATTAATTAATTAGGTATTTATTTGTCTAATCATATATATATATTTATTTATTTGTTTATTTATTTATTTCTCATTCAGCCATTTGTTTATTCGTCTATTTATAAATTATTTATTTAACTATTTATTTATTTAATTGATCGATTTAGTTAATTATATATTTATTTATTCATTTATTTGTTTGATTGACTGATTTATTAATTAATTAATGATATATTTATTTATTTATTCATTTGTTTAATTACTTATTAATTTATTAATTGATTAATTAATTAATTAATTTATTTATTTATCAATTTATTTATTTATATATTTGTTTATTTACGTACGCATACGACTGTGCATCGTCGGGGGGGGGGGGGATAGTCAGATCAGCATCATCATCATCATCATCATCAGCAGTGTCCCAGTTATATATTGTCAGGAGACGTTTCAATAGCATCATCATCATCACCCTCATTAGCAGCGCCCCAGTTGTATGTAGTCAGGAGGCGTTTCGATAGTATCATCATCATCATCATCGTTAGCAGTGTCCCAGTTACATATAGTCAGGAGGCGTTTCAATAGCATCATCATCATCACCATCATTAGCAGCGTCCCAGTTGTATGTAGTCAGGAAGCGTTTCGATAGTATCATCAACATCATCATCATTAGCAGTGTCCCAGTTATATATTGTCAGGAGACGTTTCAATAGCATCATCAATCATCACCCTCATTAGCAGCGTCCCAGTTGTATGTAGTCAGGAGGCGTTTCGATAGTAGCATCATCAACATCATCGTTAGCAGTGTCCCAGTTACATATAGTCAGGAGGCGTTTCGATAGTATCATCATCAACATCATCATTAGCGGTGTCCCAGTTATATATCGTCAGGAGACGTTTCGGTAGTATCATCAACATCATCATCATAGCAGTGTCCCAGTCGTATATCGTCAGGAGGTGTTTCAATAGTATCATCATCATCATCATCACTAGCAGTGCCCCAGTTATATATAGTCAGGGGGCGTTTCGATAGCATCATCATCATCATCATCATCATTAGCGGTGTTTCAGCTGTATATCGTCAGGAGTCGTTACGATAGTATCATCATCATCATTAGCGGTGTTTCGGCTATATATAGTCAGGAGACGTTACGATAGTATCATCATCATCATCATCATCACTAGCGGTGGTTCAGCTATATATCGTCAGGAGGCGTTTCGATAGTATCATCAACATCATCATCATTAGCAGTGTCCCAGTTATATATCGTCAGGAGACGTTCCAATAGTATCATCATCATCATCATCATTAGCGGTGTCCCAGTCATATATAGTCAGGAGGCGTTCCGATAGTATCATCATCATCATTAGCGGTGTCTCCGATATATATATCGTCAGGAAACGTTACGATAGTATCATCATCATCATCATCATCACTAGCGGCGGTTCAGCTAAATATCATCAGGTGACGTTTCGATAGTGACAACATCATCTTCATCAGTGATGGCAGGGTTCCAGTTACACATCAGTCGGAGATAATTAGGCAGATCCCATCATCATCGATGGCAGGATTCTAGCTGTACACCATTTGGAGAAAATACACCGACATCCCTGGCCAGGGGCTAGGCATATCCCTACTGTCCAGATCCACCTTTCCATCTACTAATACGAGGGGTCATGGCCTCGTGAAACCACATGGCAACCAACCATTACAAGTATTTATTTATGTATTGTATATGTAAGTATATGTATGTATATTATATTTTATTAGTATGTATCTATTCGTACGTAGTGTATGAGGGGGCTCTTCACGGGTGGCACAACACCCGTGCGGATGTCTTCCCTCGTCTGGAATGGATTGAACGTATTGATGCATATCAGATTATAATAAGTACTACCTGGGAGGGTGGTTGCAGTCACTGTAGTGTCGCGAATGGCCAATGGGCTGCAGTTGCTCACAGGCGAGGGTTGGGGAGCCTAGGAAACTCCCCTTCCCCACTCGCATATTTTTGACTTGACAGGTGGCCCGGGACCATCTTTACAGTAGCTTCAGTATATATACCGTAGTTTAACTTAGTTTAACCTGGAGGAGTTGGAATTCGGGGGGCAAACTGGCTCTGAGCCCGGACGCCAGACACTGACGCGAGGGATGGTGCGGTACTTTGCACAGAAGAGGCCCAACATGAAAAGGCGCATCCAGGCTCAGGTCAACGTATCCGGAACTCGTGTCGGGAGAAGGAAGATGGGATCAGTCACCGATGAGCCTTTGGGTACGGAGGGGCCGAATTTAAAGCAACCACATTTTCCGCGTACACATACATTTACACATACCTTCTACAAACCCCTTATCCATTAGAACCCAACGTACCACTAGAATGAGACATAGGGCCAGATACAGGTGACGGAACTTAGGCCGGCTAGTAAATAAACGTAACAATGTAATTGATATAAAGATAATGCAGAGTAAATATAAAAGATCGTAAGGAATAAGCACAGCGAGATAACGGCGGAAGATAAAATTATTAATCAGCGAGGGCGTCGAAGACGGAATCATCCATAGGAGCGGCTACGAAGGACTCGAGGGCTTTCAGAGGACCTATGTACTCTATATGTGCACGCGCATGTGATAACGGCACGTCACTAACCTTTCCAGTGGATGGCGGTCGATCCCATACAGGTAGGACAATGGGGGATCGAGCGGAGAGGGCGTGGGAGCAGAGGATCGCGCACTCTGGAAGCGCAGCTACACCAGATGCAGTGGTTTCAGTCCGTAGGAATGATAGGTAAATAATATAGGGCCACGGAACATAGTATGTTTAGCAATTGCACCGTAGGGCTTAATTGACGTGCTAGGTAGTTTTGTTTGCGTTTTCCATGAACATTCACGAACTTCATACCCCAGTATTTAATTTAAGTAAAGCTTACGTTAGGGTTACCACTAAACCAATTCATCCCCTATAGTTCGAAACAAAAAATTACACAACGTGAACTGGGGAGGTCTTGAATAAAGCGAGGGTGTCTGGAAATACTACGTTAAAGGCCGTAGAGCCTTCACCCGACGTAGATAGATAGCTTGTTTGCCTCTAACAAGGCGTAAACTCAGTTAGGAGTAGGATCGAGCTGTAAGGCGAAGAAGAGGAGACATCACAAGTGTGCGAGTGAGAGCGTGAGGAATGAAGGAGATAGCAAGAGAGGAAAAAACAAAGGTGGTTGGTTTGCCTAATTTTTGATTATATGTATCATATTTATTGTCAACACAGTATGTTATTTTCATTTCAATTGTACTAGTATCTTTAAATATTATCTTTTCTTAAATAAACAAACAAAACTGTTTTACTTTCAGATTATAATTAATATTACAATATTATTTACTCCTTAAACATATGTATTTAAAAGATTGAACATGTGTATTTAAATGATTGATAGTACTAACAAATTTCTTAACTAGTAAAAATCGTACTAGATACTTTTGACCGATTCCATCAATTTGTAAATATTGATCCAGAGATTGTAAAATTTTGATCCCGAAATCCCGGATCAATATTTTGCTCGGGATTGGATTCCCTAGAACGGATCTGTTGGACACATCCTCCGTATGTGAAACGGCAGACCCTTCAAATAGATTTTCAAGGCACTGCCAGAGGATAGAAATCCTGTAGGACATTCCAGGAGAACAGAGAGAAGGCGAATGGAGAGATTCTGCGAAGAAATATGGAATTACTAGTGGCCAGAGACACGGACGAAGGACAGAGTGATGGGAGAGTGTTGTTTGCCCTTATCTGCGTTTGTCTATTTTTAAATCTAAAAAAAGACGAACAAAAAATTATAATAATGTTTGAAGCTAAAGCAGTGTAAAACATGTGCCCAATGGTTTGATTATCAAGGTAGGTACGACATGTTCAGAAAAATTACTGCGCCCCTATAAAATTGATCATATTAATAATTATTGTTAAATAAGTCACACTATGATAATATAAAAACTAACGGATCACATCTCCCCAAATTTGAGATATCCCCTATCTGTTACAAAGATGTGGAAAAAATAGTAGATGACCTGAACGTAGACTGCTCTCCAGGCCCGGACGGAATATCCGCTAGAGTAATTAAATCGTTCAAATAAATATTACTAAAACCTATAGTTCATATATTTAATTTAAGCATCACAAAAGGTATTTTCCCGTCCCAACTAAAAACGGTTAAAATCACACCTATACACAAAGCTGGCAATAAAGACGATCCAAATAACTACCGACCTATATCCATCCTAAATTTACTATCTAAGCTGCTAGAGAAATGTGTTTGTAATCAATTCACCAACTTTTTAGAAAAACATCAAATTTTAGCCAACAACCAGTTTGGATTTAGAAAAAATCGGGGTACACAAGAAGCAATACAGGAAGTTATTGGTTATATTTCAGATAGTGTGAAATACTTGGGAATCATAATAGACAGGCACCTAAACTGGAAACTTCACATTGAACTATTATCGGGAAAACTTCTAAAACTCATCTATCTATTTAAATCCATGCGTAATATTTTTAATAAATAGCGACCCAAAACTATCTATTATGCTTTTGCCCAGTCATTTTTGAACTATGCGATTCCAAGTTGGGGAGGTACTTACAAAACCACATTAAAACCAGCTATAACGGCACAAAAAACCTTGCTCCGAGTCATTAATAAGAAACCATTTACATACCAATCAGACAGACTATTCAGAGAATTTAATGTACTGGACGTTAGACAGCTGTTCGTTAAGTCTACCCTCATTTTCTATAACAAAAACACAATCCACCTAAGAGCAACCAGTAACTTGCATTCACATTATACTAGACAAGCATTACGACATCTTGACGAAATACCAAAAACTAAGACAAGATATGGACAGAAAAATTACTCATACATAGGGCCTAAAATATTTAACATATTTAAAACAGACTTCCCGGAAATCAGAATATAGTCAATTAATAAAATAAAAGCTTTAGCAAACAACTGGCTTACCTCCAAAGGTAGAACAGCAACTGAAAATTTACTTACTGTAATTGCATAATAATGTCTACAAATAAAAATATATACCTATATAAATAAATAAATAAATTAAGGAAAATAAAAAATAATCTTAAATAAAACTTTAACTCTTTTTACATTCAACAATTATTCTACACATATTTACACTTGGACTTATGACTCACTCAACTTTCACTAACATTGCACTTGATACTTTGTAGATACATAATTACTACCTAATGAAAATAAATATTACTGACGAATTCAAAAAAATATTATAATTATGTTCTATAACGCTACTCTGGGACAGGCGTAGCCTAGTAGCGTGGCATAATCCACAAATTTAACAAAAAAAAAAAGTGTAATTTATCTTATATTTTATTGTTAAATTAGTATTAAGTACCTTTATTTGTAAACAAGGATTTTTTGAAAAAAAATAGTTTAAAAATATTCCCGTTATGAAAACGAACTATTAACCTAGAGCCATCTATAAAATTTCTTTCAAAGTTAAACAAAGGCAACATTACATTTAATAAAGATTTCAGTTGAAAAAAAATAGATGTCACTGAAGAGGACGCAAAAAATATACATGTATACTTTGAGTCCTACATATCGTGATGGTGCGGCATCGGTGGTCTGGGGCAGCAATGATATATGAACAGAGGGTAAGTCGAAATACAATCTCGTTTTCGGTACATTAAATTCCGTACAGCGGCTAAACTATATGAGATATGTCGAAACAATGTAAGAGAAGCTGTTAGGGTTTAATGGTTCTATAAATGTCCGCTAGGGCACAATATATTCCAGATCAATAGATAGCTCATAATTTAATACAAATGATTTTCTTCATCCAGAGGAGGTCGGACATTCTTTATACGATACCATGAATAATATCAGAGATTTAATTGAATTCATCTCAGTAACATTTATTTATTTAACATTTGGCAATATAATGATCATTGTGTAACAGTTCAATTTTTTTTTTCAATTTAATTTTTATTTATCCCATAATATGTATATTACAAAGTTTATTATATTCAAGGCATACATATTATGAAGTTATATCTAAAAATATACATATACACACATACATACACACACACATATATATATATATATATATATATATCTATATATATAATATATATATATGTTAGTTCTAAATACTTTGGGGGTAACCCGCGTCAAATTCTGGTCGTCAGGACCAGTCGTCTGCCGACGTTTCGAACAGATCTCACTGTTTCATCTTCAGGGCGCCTTGTCGATGAGCTGCTTCTCCAAAAAGCGTACAACCGTTTGGGTCCGGAGCTCACCGTCAAGTGAAAGTTTGAAAAATTCTGCGTCAGGTGTTTGTGGAGGAGTGGGTTTCTCCAGCGACGCCGTTAATGTGTTTTTGCTCGGCTTCTAGTAATCCGTATATTTACTTTATATCGTCATTATACAATATTGAGAAGGTTGGATTTTCTAATTGCTTCGGTGTTTTTCATCGTGATTTCTGGTTTATTATTATTAATATTTATATTAATATATATATATATATATATATATATATATATATATATTATATATGTGTTTTGTGCTAAAATATAATAAAGTAAAAAAAAAAAAAAAAATAAAACAAAAAAAAAATAATTTCAAATAAAAACAATAATTAAATAAATAAAACGAAACGAAAGTCTTCTGGCGTATGGAAAAATACCGAGAATTGTTGCGGACTTTCAAGTCAAGAAAGCTGGAGTATCTCGGACATATTATGAGAGGACCAAAATTATAGTCAAAACCAACTCATCATCCAGGGGAAAATAAGTGGTGAAAGAAGAGAAGAAGGAAGACGCCGCATCTCATAGCTGCGAAGCTTGAGGAACTGGTATAAGTATAAGTCCACTGAGTTGTTCCATGCGGCGGTAAATAAAGTTGTAATCGCCAGATGGCACCATAAGAAGAACTTTTTCATGTTCTGTAGTGGATCTTAATTCTGTTGCGTCATTTGAAATAATTATGCTGTCGAGATTCCTTAAATAAAAAAACAAGTAAAAACGATTTTTTGAAAATATACAAATTTTAACATCTCAAAATACCTTTGTCCAACATATTACGCTACACGCGTTATTAATAGATTTTGTATCACAAGTTATTGAACCCGGGAATAATCACAATGAATGTATTGTTTTTTGTTTGATAAGCGTATCAGTTACTTCTTTTGTCTATATTTTTTCAGGGATTTAGGAAGCGAGAAATACGGAAGTCAACACAGGAAAAATATGCATCAACACGGAAATACGAACATTACAAAAACATACAATATTGATATTGGGTAGTATTTGGGTGTAATATAATATTAGTGTATTTCTTATATGGTCAGTTTTTATATAATTTCACAAAGTCACTAGACTCGAACTTAAGTAGAGCGCTGTTATTGAATTCTTTGATTAAGGCACTAATTATCTATTATATTATAATTAAAAAAAATGTCAATGTTGTTTCTATCGCATCGACAGGATCGAGAATATTCCGCTCAATTTCGCACGTAAGTACTTCGCCCGAAGATCTGTCACTAGGTTACACACGCACTGCTCAAACTGCTTTTCTGATTTTATCACTGGTGGTGTCACACTCGTCAAATGGCAAATAATGGCTGTCACTATACCGCAAAATTTGCTCGCTTTTTATACAAAACGTTGATTTCGCGATGCCTCGAGAACTTTCAAGCAATTCCCCCTGTTCCACTGTTTTGTGACAATATGTATTTGTAATTATTGTGTGTATTGTCAGGGGAATCTTAAGCAATAGTAACTACACATTACCAAAGTCTTTCAAACATTCTACATGAATTTAGAATCAACTGAGCTATTCTCGAAGAAACCATAATCACTGGAAGTGTGGAGAAATCGGTCCATCGTTCTCGATGTATCGCGAACCGTCTTTGTATATATAAAAGATGCGCAGTTCAAAGTTGTTTGACAAGCGACACACAATCGTAGAAGCTAGCGAATCGAAAATCCGCGCGATACCATAAAAAAGTAATAGAAAATAGTAAAGCGAAATGGAAAAGTGCCTCCCTACTAATTTGTGAAATATTGAAGTGGTGCGATAATTAAGTTGGTGTGAATTAAAGAACGGTATTCCGATTAAATTCGTGACAATATCGTGCAAAAAATAAGAGTTATAAATTTAAAAAAAAATAGAGATGTGAACACGGAATACGTGTCACATCAATATTCTTACTCTTTTCAAACTAAGCTTATGCTATGAAAATAGGACTAACTTGCTGGTCTGGAGTGAGGTTCGAACCCGCGACCTTTGGATTACGAGGCGAGAGTCTTAACCACAAGACCAACAAGCTACTTAAATTGTTTTTAGTGTATGTCTCGAGTAGGGCATCAGATCTAGACACACCCACTGCATTCTCAGGACTGTTTTATGAGCAAGAGCTCCCGTATCGATCCTACTCATACGTCCCCAAGTTGAAAATTTTATACTCTAAGGGCCATCTCCGTGTCACGTCGTGCAGAGGGCGATGCGACCCGTACAGACCTCCAATAGTCCATTCATTGTACCTTCTCCATATAACACACTTTATTAGAAATTATCAAAGAAGAGGAAAAGCATAAAATAAAAGTAAAATAACTAATCAAACAAGATAACATAAAGCAAATATAGAAATATAAAGTTAATTTAGAATATAACAATATATCAAATCAAGATCAGACTAACTTATTTTATCTCCACGTCATTCAGTCTGTTTAGTTCCTCTTCTGCCAGCCCAAAAGGGTAAAACGTAAAATAATATCGCAAGCAAAAGGGAGTCGCAAGCAAAAGGCCCGGTGTAGAAGTGGGTCGATCCACCCTGTTGCATCTTTATTCTTGTCGAGACGTTGCAAGCATGCAGCTCCAATCCTTACGACAGAAATCGCACAATTATTTTTAACGAGATGTGCACTTGAAGTATTTCCATACAGAATCTGAGGATGGTCTTATATCCGTCTCACGCAAATAATCCGAGATCCAAAGTTGATCTTAACTTGTTCTAAAGGGAGCGGACATGGTATATTTAGATGTAAAACTCACTAAGTGACGTTGAAGTAGTTTTGAGATACTGAGGTTTGAACATTCAAAATGTGATACTAAAATTATTGAAAATGTTATGAAAACTTATCAGTATTACCACTAAATAATTATAAATAGACACGGTGTTTGATATTCGTGACGTCGCGTTGGCACAGAAATTAATTTTCGCCTTTTCGTTGTTGAACTGACAGGTCAGACATTCTCGCTTCTTATTAAGTGTGCATATAGATACTCTCGTCTCGTCACCGCCGGACAACTGGGTTATTCGAGTGTTTGGTGGAGTGATAGCTGGAAGGAGCGCTAAGAGGTTAGTCGAAACGTTCCTTCCTCTCGCAAATTACAGTCCACTCTCATCTCGTCATTCCCTCTTAACCTTTCCTATTCCTAATCCCATTCCCCCTACATATTATCCATTTTCTCCGAAGTGTAGACCGCCCAGTCACGCACACACGGAATATTCTCTTATTGATTTTTATCTGAAAAAATATTAATGTTTGTATTCATAACTTATTTTGGCGAATATTGCGCTTAGTGTGTTTTACCTCTAAATGGACGATTTATTTTGTGGAATTTTTTTTCTTAGGTTTTAACGGCGGTTCAGAATCTCTGTGTGTAGTTTTAAACCAATCATGTTGCATCTAAAAATATCCTGACTGAAGCATGTAATGATTTTACGCATTTTGTGATTACATGCTGTAATTGATTTAGACTATTATATTATCTTATCTATTTTATTTTATTTTTTAATTTTTTAATTTATAGGTCAGAATGACCCTAATGGATAGTCATTTAGGACAAGGTGATTAGTACAGTTACAATTTACGATAATACATTAAAATAAAACATTAATACATTATACAATATATGTATACTACAATAAGTGATTACAAGATGAACGAAGTTCACATTCTCCGCACGACATAATAGGCATGTAGGCTCCCAGGTCAACTAAGTCAGAAAATGTGAACCCCCGCTTTGTGGCTATAAAATTTTTGTTTATGTTATGTTACGTTGTTAAAATCTATGGTTTAGACTTGTTACATTATAGTGTTGCCACAACTCGAAAACAGTTTTCCCAAAATTCCGTTGCTTTCAAGGCAATTCCTTCAATTTATTTTAAATTAATAATATTCGTATAGCATGTTAATTAATAGAACACAGCACAAAGAACATGAAAAACACCTTTGAATAGACTTTGCAAAGCAAATTTTTTTTTGCAAGTCAAGCGACAAGTTATAAGAAATTTCAAAAATTATCCACAACTGTATATCATTGGTATTGATCATAAGTTAAAATATACAATTTTCTATTTAACAATGATGAGATGTATATAATGAGGTAATGAATTAATCTCTACATATCAGTGATGAGCATGAGTACTCATCACATTAGACCTGATGATGGACCCTGCAATGGGATCCATAACGTTGGACAGAGAGGTCACATCTATACGGCCCAGAAAATCCCAGAAAACTACACACAGACGTAGTATTTTGTGGATTTATTTACAACATTTATTGTTTCAGCCCACAACATTACACCAACATTAATTATAAAGAAACTGGCTTTAACCCGTATAAAATGACGTATTTTTATTATATATTTCGGCCGCTAGATAAGGCTGTGAGAACAGCGCCATTTAGAATAGCGTAGCGTCTTGATAACGACAGAGATGGACATTATTAAATAGACAATTATGTTTTTTTTTGCTTTTTATACTTCATTATTATATAAGTAATACCTCATGATCATTTATGCCATCTGGTAGCCATTACTGACGGGCATTATTACGTAGAGAATTATACATTTTTTGGTAAATTTTATCATTATTTGTCTCAACTGGTGGTGTTAGTGATGGACATTGTTACAAAGAGAATTATATATTTTGATTAATGATTAATACCAATGACAAATGAGATATAGTATATGGTGATTAATAAAAGCGTAGGTATTAAAGCATAAAATCAATGTTCTCATTTTATTTAATAAGAATTTTGAAATCATACTAATTTCGATAACGGAATGAGATCAGCTATTGGATAGGATGTTACGGACGGATATTAGAAATTATTATTACTGGGTATCAGGTAGAAAAAAATCAGAGTGACTTTCGGCTGAATTTCTCCTCATCACACCAAATATCCATCATCAGACAAACCGCATTATTCTTAAAATAGTAAGATTGAAAAAGAATGGTGATTGTTAACTCAAAAATAAATAAATTCAAGTCAAGACATTTGTCAAATATTAATTTTATTTTATTTTATTTTATTTTATTTTCATTTATTGGTTTTCTTACAGCCATATAATTAATCAATCTTGAAAAAAACAATAATTGATGTACAGAGTTTTGGGCCAATTACAAGAAAACACATATATACAATCGATAAAAAATAAGAAAAAACATGTCCAATAGTGAGTTTGTGTGAGTGTGTGTATTTGTGTGTTTATTTATTTATTTTGTTTTGGGAAAAGTTAACAGCAAAACAATCTTAAAAATTTTCCACTGAATTTAAAAATTTACTTTAACATACATTAATAGCGAATGGAGAGGGTGGAGGGGAATGTGGGACGGGAGTAGAAGGGAAGATATAATGTACAAATTAGTTTGGGTGCGGTAGTGTAGATATTGTTTGTTTTATGTGTAATATTTCTAACAATGCAATGAAAATTTTAGCTTTTATTTAATACTTAAACTCTTTAATGCAGTAAAAAAGTAGATATGCATGAAACGCACTGATTTTTGAAATACCATTAGGAGGAACTTATATTTTCCAAAATACATATGTTGACCTACCTATAAATGTTTTGAATGCTTCCTTGGGTACGGGCACTTCCATTTGAAGTATTAAAAAAGTAACCCATAAAAACCCGTTTGTTGAAATATCCATACAACTTGTATAAAAAAAAACATTAAAAATTTGAAGAATCCAAAATTATACTATAATTATTCATTTTTTTAAACGAAAATTTGATAGATCTTCTTGATCGTCGCCACGAGTCTGCTTGCAAAGTTTCAGCTCGATTGGATCACGGGAAAAGGGTTGAAAATCGATCCAAAGTTTTTTCGACGGCAAGCCGGCAAGCAAGCAAGCAGATGCCACGAGTTAATATAAAGAGAGTAATCAAAAATTAACCCATAAAGAACAAGTTTTTATTATACTCCCTTCTTTGTAAAATATAACAACAATTAAAGACGAATTAAAACATATAACATAACACTAGACTTACAGTAATTTAATATATTTCTAAAATGTCAGAAGTTTTGAGCTTTGATAAGACACTTCATGCTTTGAAGATTAAATTCTAAAAACATTTGTCAGTCAATTTAGATTTTCGACATTCGTAGTGAAGTACCTATTATGTATACCGACGGAGTAATTCAAATTTAGAAAATATTCCGCGACGTTGTCGGGCCGCCGTAATCAAACTTTTCTAATGATTCCAATTTGAAAAAACAATAAAATTTCTAAAAATCCGAATTATACTATAATTATTATTTTTTTTAAAGAAAATTTGATAGATGTTCTTGATCGTCGCCACGAGTCAACTTGCCGAGTTTCAGCTCAATTAGATCACGGGAAAAGGGTCAAAAATCGATCCAAAGTTTTTATTGACGGCAAGCAAGCAGACGCCACGAGTTAATATAAAGGGAGTAAAAAAAATATTGGTCCAATACAACATACAGAATTTGTTTAGTTTACACGAGCATTAATTTCATTACGTTAATTAAATTTAATTAATTTAATTTTAATTAACATTAATTACGCTATCGTAACACGATGCAAATTATTTCTCACCTTTATTTAAGGTGTAGTTGTTTGTGAACTTTGCTTGACTAAAAATTTGTGTTAATGAGGTAAAATTTTGGATTCTACTGCAAGACATTCGATGTAAAATCTCATTCCAGTATATCACATTATATGTGTTAAGGCAATCATGATTATTTATTTTGATAATGTTTGTCTTGTGGCAGAGTGTGAACGACGATCAATCCATTTTTCAACCAATTTGTATATAATTTACGTATGTACATCTAATAAGTTATAATTGCAGATTTTACCTGTCCCAGCAAACAGTTTTCTAGTGACTCAGGCATAGTAAAATTAAACCTAAAACGAATGTATATTACGTATAGCATTGAATTGAATAAATAAATAAATTATAGCATTAAATTATGATTGCAGAAATTTTTTCCTACTTAATAATAAAGTCTCTTTTTCTCTTGTTCATTCTTTTTGTATTGTTTTTAACATGCCTATGTTTTTCTGCTAATAATTAAGTTTCTTTTTCTTTTGTTTAAATTTTTTATTCTTTCTTGTTATACAATTCTTAACACGCCATAGTTTAATTCATAAATATTTATCATTACTAACATATTTCTAAATGTGGAGACCTGTAATTGGCCATCTATATTATATCAATGTTTTCTATGCTTCTTTGTTGTGCTGTTGGTCTTCCATGAATATTAAATAAATAAATCATATATATCGTAATTCTGCAAATCTGAGAAAGGATGTCATGTTTTGTATTTGGGGATTTCAATTAGGCGCCATTTTCGATCTGTCCAACCGAAAATTGTTTAATTTGACATGACATTATCAAGGAACCAGAAAATGTGTCAAGCAATATTTCAAAACAAACGTGCGAGGGTTTATCAAAAAGAGCGATGAATTTTTCAATTTTGCTTGTTAATAATTCAATTATATGTCCAATTGTAATTTTGTTGTTGTTGTTGTGTTGGTACGCTTGTCCTCGAAACTGGTAGCCGTATTGGATTGTTGGCGTTACTGTCAGAAAAGTTACACACACAGTAAAGTTAGTGTTTTGGTGTGTTCGGAGAGTTTTGATATAATTTGTTTTTAATTATCTTAAAAGTTTATAACGGGGTAAGTGCATACAACGTAACTTTAATTAGGAAAATGTCTAAAAAATCAATTAAAAACATATTGTCGTTTGATCATACTAGAATCATACTAGAATGTCCACTTCTTTAATGTATTAGCCAATAAGTGCCAAGACAGTGTTTGGACAAAGAAGTTTTTTTACAAGGCTCCTTTGTTCTTCAATGCTCTTCCCGAAAATATTAGGAGTGCAAACACTCTGTCACTTTTAAAAAAAATGGTTAAGGGTGTTATGCAGACTGATGGAAGTGATATCCAAATGTCTTTGGTGTCCATTCTGTCATAGTCAGTGTGGACACCCTACTCTTAACTTTTTAACACTATTGGAGAAGACATTATTGTCACCTGCATTTGCACAAATACCCAATTTCCGAAAACAGGTCATAATTTATTGTTCATTAAACTTCATTTCTTATCACTATTTAATATACACAAACACAATTTTCTTATATAGGTACATACCTAAATATACTTTTAACTGTGCTATTATATATACATTTTGTTACTATCCATGCATATGATTTTTTATATATATTACTCTACTTTCACTATTGCTTTTGTATTTTACAATACATACTGTTCTTATTATCCATATTTTATATTTATATACTCAATTAATTAATTAATTAATTTTATAGTTATATAGTATTTTGTTGGATATCTTTATTATTTTTTGTTCTAACTATATTGTTCAGCTGCTCATCTCGGCACAGGTTCTTCCTAGTGAGATGAGCGGCTCCATCTCCTATGTCATGTAACAAGATGAAGATAAATAAATAAAAAAATAATAATAATGAAAAAAAATCATAAACGAAATTATATTAAGTAATCAATTAAAAACATATAGTCGTTTGATTATCATAAACGAAATTACAAATAAAAATAAATAATATATTACTCATAAAAATTTGAAACCGATGTGATAATCTGGTGAACTGTACCATAACTTTGAACGTCTAAAGTGGGTGTCGACGAGTCTTGCGTTTTTAAAGAAGTCTTATTGATTTTGCAACTAAACTCAACAAAATTCTTTCTCCAACCTTGAAAAATATTGAAAAGATTGACGAGTTAAAAAAAAGATAATAGTATGGCTAAACAAATTAAAAAGTGTACTTTAACGGCATAGGAATTTAAAAAAGAAAATAAATAGGAAAAAATTAGTCCGCCTCGGCACAGGAGCCCCTAACGAACTGGACTAATTACAAAAACACAAACAATAACCACTTGTGTCTAAATAGAAGCTTAAAAAAAAGTAACCCATAAAAACCAAGTACCTATTATGCATACCGACGGAGTAATTCAAATTTAGAAAATATTCCGCGACGTTATCGGGCCGCCGTTGCTAATAAAACTTTTCTAATGATTCCAATTTGAAAAAAACAATAAAATTTCTAAAAATCTGAAATTATACTACAATTATTTTTTTTTTTAACGAAAATTTGATAGATCTTCTTGATCGTTGCCACGAGTCTACTTGCCAAGTTTCAGCTCTATTGGATCACGGGAAAAGGGTCAAAAATCGATCCAAAGTTTTTTGACGGCAAGCAAGCAAGCAGACGCCACGAGTTAATATAAAGGGAGTAAAAAACAGAGGTTCATATGCAAATTTTATTTGATGATTAATTAGAGTAATACTGTTTTTTATGGCCTTACCTACGAATATTTTTTTTTTATATATTACTATATTACAATTCTTTATTATTTCAATTAAATATGTTTATCCCTGTTTCTGTATCAAAATTGATTGGACTCTATGAGCTGATTCGAAAATTCGGAGAAATTATTATTAAGACAATGGATGACATTTGCCAACATTGAGAAAGTAAAGAGTCTAACCGTGCCGCAGCAACCATTTCGGCTAAATCCAAGATAATGGTCCCATTGCATGTACAACGAAAATGAGTATTTCACTATATTATTGAATATGCTAATAACAAAATGAAAAATAATTTACGTTTAAATAGAAAGTATCAAATAAGATATTACACTTTAAAGTTTCGAAAAATGCACTGCATATTTTTACATTTCTTAGGCAATATATGAGGTTAGGTTTGGTTTGGTTAGTTTATTAGGTTTGGTTTGTTTAATTTAGATTACGATTATTTTAGTTAGATTAAATTAACAGGACATTAAATTATATAGTGAAATACTTATTTTCATTGTATGAACAACGGGACCATATTCTTGGATTATTCCACCATTTTGGTCAATCGGGCGGAAGATACGGGCAATACGTCTGTGCTGCCTCCCGTGAGCCACAGCGACAACCATTCTGTCGTTCTTATATTCCTGTTCATAAACCTAACCTGTAAAGATGTTCAAACAATCCGCAACATAAAACAGTGAGTATTACCTACATCCCGTGTTGATTCACACTTTCACTTACGCGACCGCTCACACTGAACACGAAAGAATTCTACCGGTCGGGAGGGTATACTTTTCTCCCTTCTCAACTACCACGTCGAGGGATCTTCCATCCACCGATGTGGTACAGAACATCAACCAACCCGCCAAAGGAGAAGCGCTTCGGAGATTGTTGAAAGCTCTTGCACAAGTATGAAAACTATGTGGTGGCCAAAGACGCGTACATATACACGTGTAATGAGGTAGGTACCACATATGCTGTCATCGAGCACGGCAGACCGTTACCCTCCATACAGAGGTCGAGGCAAAAGCGCTGAGCACAACGAACAAGGCGACAATGTAAGCCGGACCAATGACCGAGTACAAAGGCGACGTATAGCAGAGGGCATGAAGAGCGGATAAACTCACATTGCTGACCAGACTAAATATTACCCACACGAGCGAGTAAGATGAAGTCATAATACACCGAGTCCTTTGTCCACGATAACTATAAAAACGGTAGTCTCCAGAGCAGACTATCTCACTTCCCCAGTGAACGGCTCGTACATCGGAAGCCCTCGCCGTCATACCTTCGAACGTCACGCATTCACTTATAACCTTTGTACCTACTGTATTCTTTATAACTTTTGCTTTTGCAATTCAATAAATTCTGTAAAACCATCGTGACTTTACATCATCAACACCGCTTCAACTCATCCTAAACCGGAGGGCTCATCCACCTCCAAAACTACATCTGATGGGAACTTTTTTAAAGTTGACAAAATAATATTGTTAGATTAATAAATGTGCGGGGTATAAAAGCAAAGAAAATAATACCAAAAAAATTTTAAAAAATTTTTTGAATGCAGTCACCGAGGATAACTAATTAGAAATGTACTAAATTCCAGATTATATGTATCTATCTCATCCGAAATTCTTCTTCTTCTTCTTCTACATCTCCTGGGATGACGAGGTCCAGCTATCCCTCCATATTTTCGGTGGTCTTCCCGGTGGGCGTCGTCCAGAGGGGATTTCATTCGCTGCTGAATGCACGAATCTATCACTGTCCATTCTGGCTACGTGATCTCCCCAGAATCTCCTTCAGGATCTACTCTTTCATGCTATGTTCTCTATTTTGCAGGTTTTCCTTATTACTTTCCTTATTATTCCAATATAATGTTTCCCATAAATGTATTGGCTATGTTTCCTATAAAATCTCGAATTCAGTAAGTTATAAATAATTAGTAATCCTCGATGACTGCTTTATTTTTTTGGATATCTCTGCCTTTGCTTTTATACCCCATGATGAAAGTATTTTTTGATCAAACCTCGCATGGTAAATTTTGCAAAATCTTTAATGAATTTTCACGTTCTGTTGCAAACACGATTCGTACATTTCCCGCTATTTTTGGCTGTGATCAAGTTGTCAACGAAGTGAATAAAATAATTTTAGGTAATTGATGAAAAGATGCCGGTGCTAGGTCGCGGTGTTCGTTGAAATGAAAATATCGACGAATTCGCTTCGTCGAATTTTATTCGTCACAATTAAGTGTATCATTTCCTCGACGGATACATCGACAGGTAAAATTGTCACATTTGGGAGTGTGAATTTTCTCGAGTGTATGAAAAACAACCACCACAAGTCGTCAAGTTGCAGTGTGGTGTAATTTAGACGTGAATATTTAAAATCGGTTCAATGTTAAAAAATCTGACCGTCACGAAAATAGATCGGGCGGAATCGATGAACATTATATCGTACAAGCTATAACCCGTCAAAAATGAAGGTACTTTTACATGTCGGTTCCTAAGGAATAAGTTTTTATTAAAAAAAAAATAAAAAAATACTATCAAGAAGTTACGGGTGTTACACAAAGTTACGGGGACAGACAGACAGATAGACAAACAGACAGACGGACGGACAACGAAATTATTATAATTGGTATAAAGCAGGGGCGTTACAGTGAGAACAAGAAGCATGACTTTTACTTAAACATACTAGCTGTAACCCGTCAAAAATGAAGCATTGATACGAGTCGTTGCTAAGCCCTAGTATATATCAAGAGCATCTTTTTGGCAGTCCGCGGAGAGGCGGCCGTAGCTACATACGTTAATCGGCCGGTTTGGCCCGGGGTTCAAGCCCCATCTCCGGCCGTTTTTTAGACGTGAATTCGAATGAAATTACGGACGTTACATGAAGTTACGGGGACAGGCAGACGGACAGATAATGAAATTATTATGCTTGATATATTTGGAAAAAAAAAAGTAATTATTAAAATCTGAATGTTAATTATTGTCATTGGAATATTACGAGATATATCTCTAATTTAAGTTTATTTTCTAATTTATAAATATATGCTTAGGAAAAAGTCATGCTTCTTGTTCTCACTGCACGCGCCTGGTATAAAGTAATCAATTAAGCCAGCCATATTGCAGGTCGTAAGCTCTATTAACACTCAAAAACTTTCATACCTTCTTTCTCATATAAATACTTTTATCTCTATAAGACATCTATAATTTATCTTAATTATTAAAATTATAGTTTAAAACATAATAATAAACACCAATAAAAATAAAATAATCACCAACTTGTAAAAAATCACTCCATTCTAACTAAATTTCAGGCTCCCTGAGTGGTGTAACCCCTTAATAAAAGAGTATTTGTAGTAATAATATTGTCACGAGATGGTGGAATAAGAAGGAATTACGCACCATCGAAATCTCTCGTATGGTTAACACGAATCTGAAATCAACTAGTTTATTCTCATAAACTCTGAAAACATCTAGAAAGTGATGACCTATAAAAAGGGATCGACCGGCTACTGCGCCATCAGTTGCGTCAGAGTTATTTGACAGGGACAAGTTCACAGACAAAGCGAATAAGTAAATCAAGAAAGTACCTACCGACGGGCTCGATATTTTCTAGTGCGGACCTGAGAGATTTAAATAACGTGCATCAGGATATGAGTGACAAGTTGCTCAAGAATGGTATTGATAAGGAGCCTGTGACATAATTCGTGATCTTCAGATATTTAGGTGAAGAAATTTGCAGCCATAGCGATCTGTATACTGTAGTCCGAGAGCGAAAAAGCTTCCACCGCATCAGGGTGTCTCATGAATTTGGTCTGGAAGAACAGAAATGTGCATATTGAATGCAAGTTTCAGATGCACAATCCATGCGTGCGACTAAGACAACACATGGACAGAAAAATTACTCATACATAGGGCCTAAAATATTTAACACATTTAAAACAGACTTCCCGACAATCAGAATATACTCAATTAATAAAATAAAAGCTTTAGCAAACAACTGGCTTACCTCTAAAGGTAGAACAGCAACTGAAAATTTACTTATGGTAATTGCATAATAATGTCTATATCTAAAAATATATACCTATATAAATAAATAATTAAATTAAGGAAAATAAAAAATAATCTTTAACAAAACTTTAACCCTTTTTACATTAAACAATATTCTACACATATTTACACTTGGACTTATGACTCACTCAACCTATCACTAACATTGCACTTGATACTTTGTAGATACATAATTATTACCTTATGGAAACAAATATTATTGACGAGTTCAAAAAAACATTATAATTGTGTTCTGTAACGCCACTCTGGGACAGGCGTAGCCTAGTAGAGTGGCATAATCCACAAATCTAACAACAAAAAAAATTGTGTAATCTTATCTTATATTTTTATTGTTAAATTATTATTAAGTACCAATTTATTGTAAACAAGGATTTTTCGAAATAAATAAAAAAATAAATAAAATAAAATAAAATAAAAGACTTATCATGACGCTGTAGAGACGCGGGCTGACACTATCCGCACCAAAGGACTCCTCAGAACATCAGAAATGAAAGTGTTGAGATCCATTACGGAAAAAACTCTACGTGATCGTGTTCGAAATGTAGACATAAGGAAAAATTGAAAAGCAGAGGACCTAGCACAGTGTAGTAGATCCCAGAGAGGATCACGTAGTCAGAATGGACAGTAACAGACCAGTGCATACAGCAGCTAATAAAATGCCCGCTGGACGACGCCCACCGGGAAGACCGCCGAAAAGATGGAAGGATAGAGTGCCACCTGTATATGCCAGGTTGTAAATTTATTACACAATACATAATGTACTGAATGTCCGGTGACCAGTGTCAGAGCCTTCAATATAAATTTGGTCCGGTAACAGCGCGCTCCGCGGCGGCCGTTCTATCTGTCAAACTGTCAGACGGTAATATCGATCCATTATTTGCTTTTTCAGCTTCGCAAAACTTTAATACTTCATTGTCAATTGTTCTCGCACCACCCCGGACTGTTTTGGTTGTTTTGGACATAATAATTCAGTGTATATTGGTAATCAAGATGTCACAGCTCCCGAGCAAATACAAAATTGTACTGAATTAGAGGGCTCGGGGTTACCGCCGGGTGCGGGCGGGGCGGGTTTTAGTTCCAATCCTGCCGCACGCCAAGTTATGTCGGGCAGGCAATAGCTGGACCTCGTCATCCCAGAAGGCGTAGTTTCCTGAACCACAGTTCGACAGATCTAGTAAAAGAAAAATAAGAAGATTATTAGTGTGCGAAATACTTTAAAAACATAAAAACAGTGCTCCGATTATGTTCATGTCTAGTGACTTTGAGTAATAAATATTTTTTTTTTTTTGTGTTTCATTGGCCTCATTGTATTGAAATAAGTCATGCGCAAAGCTCAGCGAGGAACCGCCATCTATGGACTATATTCACAAGGCAGTAATTCACTTTGATCAATCGCGGTACCACATGACTGAGGCCCGTGAAAATTGGATCAATTTGTAACTCGAATTTGATATTCCGTCTCTGATTTCGTTATGCTTAAATTGAGTCATGTACATTTCCGCGGTCATAATTCTATTAAACGGTAGATGGCGCTAATACCACCATTTAACTGAAAATCCTCAAATGACTGGTGAAATATTGCACTTTACAATGATCGTTATTTTAAATAAGTAAATAAAAAAAAATTAAGACATGCTTTTTAACGCTTTCATTGCACATATTTGTGTCAATTTTTTAACGTCACCCGTGCAGTTTCCAAACATTAAACACGTTGTTCTAATGTTCAAAACAAATTTTCTAACTACTTTCTAGCTTTTTCTGCGGCTCTCGCTCGTGAGTATATTTATAAATTACTTAAACTGTTATATATGTATGAATTACGTAAAATATTATAGATTTACAAATGACGTTAACTTAAAGTAAACTTCGTCGTCTAGCAGAATGAGCAAATTTCATCATTTTTTCTCATATCTTCTCTTGCGTTTTTTATCATATTTTTGTAGGTAAATATCTCATTTTAAAGTTTATTCAGCAGGTTACATATATTTTAAATACGAATATCTTATTAAAATGTCATAAACTAAATTATATAATTGATTAATAAATTGTCAAACCATCGATGTTTTAAAAATGAAGAAAATTTCTCCACTTTGTGGGCCTTTTATGACTGAATGGCCTATTGAGATGTCTTTTTTATTCAATAATATTACAAAGTAGACTTATTACAAAGTATCTTAAATTTGTTACAATTATTGCAAAATCTGTTAATACGTTTACATGCAATATATGTTTTAAAAAATACTGTTTTTTAAAAATATTCTATATTTTGTGGGTTTTTTCAACTCTTTTTACATGGTTGATAACTTTTTTACTTCAATAGTCAAAAGAATAGATATTATAATTTTATAATAAAAACAAAAAAAAATCAAAATCTTTGTCGATATTCCTGATTTTAGATATCTAATCAAGACGCAACATATTTATGACACAATACGCAGTGCCTTGATTAAATAGCTAAAATCTGAAATCGAGAATAATTTTTTGATTTTTTTTGTATTAATTTAAAAAAAATAATGTCTATTCCTTTAATTCGTTAAAGGAAAAAAGTTATAAACTATCTATAAAGGATTGAAAAAAACACACAAAAAATAAAAATAATTTAAAAAACAGTGTTTTTTAAAACATAAATTGCATGTAAACGTATTAACAGATTTTGCAATAATTGTAACAAATTTAATATAAACGTCTACTTTTTAATATTATTGAATAAAAAAGACATCTCAACAGGCCGTTCAGTAATAAAAGGCTCACAAAGTGGAGCAATTTTCTTCATTTTTAAAACATCGAAGGTTTTGTAATTTATTAATATATTATATAATTTAGTTTGTGATATTTTAACAAAATATTCGTATTTAAAATAAACGTAATCTGATGAATAAATTTTAAAATGAGATATTTCCCTACAAAAATGTGATAAAAAATGCAAGAGAAGATATAAGAAAAAATGGTGAACTCTGCTAAACGATCGCCTTAAAGGAACCTGTCAATCAACAAAATACAAATATAATTCAAGATCAAAATAGACGTAGCAAAAGAGCGCAACATGATTGGAGCCCTAAATTCAGTTTCAGTGCCGATAAATCGGCGTTTGTTAGCCAAATAAATTTTATAACAGCTTGCATCAAAACATAATTAATGGTAAGAATATTTGCAGGGTTTAAGAATAAGACAGCAACAAATACAGTATGCAATTTTTTTGTATGTAGGCCTTTATCGTTGCCTACCTCACTAGGTACATAAATACCCGTTCTGAGGTAAGTAGCCATTCCATTCATTGAGACTCCATTTAAATATCTAATTTAATGGTTACAGATACCTAGGAATTAATTATTTCAATAATCAACCAGCGAGTATTAGAACTATACAACATTATGCTAAGTTCAAAAAGTGCATAAAATCATTGAATAATTGAGTGATGGGATTTATGATAGTAACCTTAACATGCTTATTTTTAAATATTGCAATATTAACTTAACATACTTATCTTTGAATTTTTTTATATAATTTTTTTGCATGTATGTGTTGTATATTAAACCCTCTGAGACCGGATGTATGTTCAAACGAACACTAACTTTGCGATTTTATTTTTCCCATAATATATCGAAAATAAATGTCGGGTTTTTGTTTACTGATTCCTGGCAATCTTCTCTATGGCGTCTATTTTTTTCCGCTTGGCTGCAATACGCAATCCCGCCTAAATTGTCGTTTGCATTTTGACAGATCAACTCTCAGTGAATCTTCCAATTCCATCCGTTGTTATTTGCATATTATAAGAATAAACTTAGCTTAATTTGTCAATTTTTTTTATTCAAATTATATTTATTTTGTTGCCTAAGGGTGTATTCTAACTATAACATAAGTAAATACATCAATTTTTCGAAGTTATTTGTTAGAGTATTCAACTCTAAGTTCTATAACAACTTCCAAACTATAAGGAAAAAAAAACACCAAAAATTTTCAAAAAATTCTGTGATACATCAAATATTTTTTTCAACTACCATAATTAATACAGGTTTCAGAGGGTTTTAAAAAATACAGTAATCTATAACACTTGTGACGTTCTCCGGTTCCATACACAAGTTTATACTTTCATGGGACTGTAAAAAAATTAAAAACAAATCCATTAAAATGAAATAATGTGTATCATATATGTTAACTTAATAAAAATTAAAAATATATTGAATATATTTTTTATTTAAGTTAACAAATATAAGATGCCACACAAACAAACAACAGATTTATAAAAAGAGTTAAAAAAGAATGTAATAAATTGTTTTTACCGTTATCATTTAAATATAAAATATAAAATATTAACAAAGTATAATATTAAAATACAACTATAAAACCATAGGTATAACCAAGTCCAAAAATAAATGGCATGAGGTTGAATATACTCGTACTCGTAATATGATTGCTTTCGTAAGTCTAAATATGTTTTTCAAAAGCAATCTTTTTGAGTCCGCAAAATATACTAGACAAACGAGATTGGAAAATATATTAGGTTATATTTCGACCTCGAAAATAAGTCCTTGAAAAATGAGCACCTTTATGGCTAGTTACAAAAACAGATTAAATAAAGACATTAAAAAAATATATTTTTAGCGATATTAAAAATAAATTAAATTATAATAATAATTATTAATGAAATTTAAAATAAATTAAATTTAAATAAATATTATTATTAGTGAAATTTAAAATAAATTAAATTTAAATAAATATTATTATTAAGTTCTGCGGTTTAACTATTTTTAGTGTGACAGATTGTGACGTTTGGCGTCTTGTAGAGGGTGTATTTTGGGGTGGAGTTTTTTTTTTGAAGAAGTTTAAATCGAAAGTTTAAAAGAGAGGCTTTAAGAAAAGTTCTAAAAGCGATTTTACTTTAAGTTCATTTATTAAAAGTCTAATATATTATTTGAGATCTGCTTTTGCAAGCTCAAAGCTATGTTTAAAATTTATTTACGTGATTGAATTAAGTTTACGTTTAGTCTAAAATATAATTTGGCCAGTAATTGTCTAGTGATAGTAATTTAGGACTCCTCGATGTGACGCGGTTACCCGGTACTTTTGGTAGCGTAGCAGAAGAAATGCCATTGTATTCATACGAGGCGAAACTAACCTAACATTATTAACGCGCAACATGAGCCGGACTCAAAACGACGATCGATTGAACAGACTAACAAAATCGCCTTTCATGGCGGCGCATTAGTCACTTCCTCGCATCCGGTAGCGGCGTCGCGAACATAAATATGTCTACGTAGATTTTTCGCCTAGAACGAAGCCGCCTGGTTACCGAGGTCTCATATTAGCACCTGTGGACGGATTCCACGGTTGAGCGCGGGGTCACGATTACGATGGAATATTCAGATAGATAAATACCACTTGCGAAATACAGCCTAGGGCGCTATGAGTATAACTTGGTATCCACATAATACAACCGACGGTACATAATAGGAACTTAGTGCTGATATTGCGCAACAACACGCAATATTTAATTTTATTGCGTATTTTTTTTAATGCAATAGTATACTGGATCTGCCGGTCATCCAGATTAGATAAATCACGGTCGATTAATACACGGTTTTACTTATTAAACACACACACAATACTCAAAATGCAAATTAACGGCTGGGTTCTCCAGAATACATACATACAATGCTTACACCTGGCGCGATCGGTGGTCTTCGGCCTGATTTATCTGTTCATGGTATATAGTGGAAAGAGTAAACATATATTCATAACAACTAGGCGCAACAGAGGCTCAGGGCAAGCTTTGTCTGACATTATCGCAGCCCGAGATTCTAAGGGAATGGAAGATACAGATTTGTAAGTGAAATTTAAGAAGTGTCTAACCACTTCTGTTCAAACGTGGATTCTAGATGCCCCCCCCCCCTGTAGGGGGGAGGGGGATGCGGCCCCAGAGCATCGCCGCATCCGGTGGTTAACTCCTGTTTAGACATAACCTCCCACACTAAGCTGCAGACCAAGATCAAGCCGAGACTCTATTGCTCCTGCTGGAATCCCCCGAAGTCCTCGCTTCCCGGCGACAAACATATCAGGAAGAAATCCCGCGTCTGATATTAAGGTTTGTATATTGTCCCGCGGGGCAGTCAAATTGACTGGTGTATATGATGAGGATCCCACGTTGCGGCTACATGAGCCGGATTATTATGATGTTTACTGCTGATTAAAGGGCTGAATGAACTAACTGGGTGACTGGAAAAGACTCTCCCTTGAGCGCGTCAGTCAGAGCCATGTTAGCATCGCCAAATATAGTTGATGTGATTGATCCCACGGTGTAGTCTTATTGACTAGAGATATTAAATGATGGTAAAACAGCATGATTATTACAGTTGATTGTGTAGTTCCTGATATGTTTCTCGCTGGCCGGGAAGGGAGAACCCCGAAGGTCTCTGTATACAGCAAGTTAGAAAAGGTGGTGACTGATGAGAATGATGGTGTTAGTAATGCCATCGCGCGCCTGAATGCGGTCCCGATCATAAAAATTGATTGTTAAACTGCTAACAGATCTCGTTCATTAAAGCGGCCCCGAGCATAAGTATTGACTGTCGAACTGCTACCTGCATCTTATAATTTCTCGTTCATGAGGAACGTCCTATCTCGTCCTTGAGTACGGAGTTATTACATTCACATACATTCATAACCAGAGCCCGAGCTCGTCGAGCCAAGGGGAGTGAAAGAACGTAGGGGCTTCTTCCCTCCGGCTGTGTTTGAGGCACGACGCTCTGGTCCGATTCGAAATGCTTCACCTTTGCTTGACTGAACACATTTTAACTGTGTGGAGGCTTTGCGCAATTCTACTTAGACCCACCCAGAGTGTCCCCGCAGTCCCGTTCATCCCCTGGATCGAGAACACGCACCCCGTCATTTGATCCCAGTTACATACAACTATCTGTATCGCGAGTGTATCTCTTTCTTCAATCCCCTTCATTTGCTTCTCATAGTTGCTCGTCCATGCGGAACGCCCTGTCTCGTACGTTGATGAGGTCCCGAACGAAGGTTTCGATTGAGGTACGGCTACCTGAGTCTTTTAGCTGACATTCATGAACATTCATATCCGGAATTCGAGCTCGTCGGGCCAAGGGAGTGAAAGAACGTAGGGGCTTCTTCCCTCCGGCTGTGTTTGAGGCACGACGCTCTGGTCCGATTCGAAATGCTTCACCTTTGCTTGACTGAACACATTTTAACTGTGTGGAGGCTTTGCGCAATTCTACTTAGACCCACCCAGAGTGTCCCCGCAGTCCCGTTCATCCCCTGGATCGAGAACACGCACCCCGTCATTTGATCCCAGTTACATACAACTACCTGTATCGCGAGTGTATCTCATTCTTCAATCCCCTTCACTATTCCATTTATACAACAATCACGTGACTAACCTCGAGAGTCTAGCACCGGTAATAAGATCTCATTATGCTACGTTGGAAGTTAACATTGCATAACCGGACGGAATGCCTATTTCCCGCGATCATATTCAATTTGTAAAACGCAATAATATGTATTTATATATGTTAGTAAAACGTTTGAAATGCAGAATGCACGTATGATGACCTCGCTTCTATCCTAAAGATAATTAAGATATAATCCCGACGTTACGTCCCGACATCAGTACTAATTTGTTTCCGCGTCCGTTACCGTCGAACTCTGAACCCACGTAATGAAATGAATAGTGACCATGTGACAATGACAAATTATATAGCACGAACATTCCATTTGATACACATAAGAAAACATCAGGAATAAATAATATCAAAGGTTCTTATCTTAGTTCTGTAGTTGGTCTGCTTCTGAGATGGCATCCTGATCCGAAGTAATATAACTCTCAAAATTGAGCAATTACCAGCGCCTGTGTAGCCCTTCATTTCCCTTGTATATATATTTTAATATCAGCGCCTGTAAAACTGTATTAGATCCTAGAAACAAGAAAACTATTCCCTCTACGCCGAGCACATACAGAACATAAACCCCTTCAATCTAGTTCATCCACGGTTATGCAAAAAGGCGAAAGAATAGTAATAGTAAAAGGTCCTTAACTGACAGAAGTTGAAGTTCTCTGCAAACTGCCCATATCTTCTAGTGGCGCCTGTGTATTCCAATAACAACTTTCCAGTCATGTATTTAACATAACGTCCTCCTTGTGTGTATGTGTGCTGCAATATCTGTCATCCAGTTAGTGATTCCCAAAATAGTGTTTTCCTTGTATATATATATATATATTTCAATATCAGCACCTGTAAAACTGTATTAGATCCTAGAAACAAGAAAACTATTCCCTCTACGCCGAGCACATACAGAACATAAGCCCTTTCAAACTAGTTCATCTACGCCGTACAGTGATATCACATGCAGACATAAACGATATAATTACAAGTATGCTTGCGTCCCGCCGACTGGACGCCTGTGTTTTCCAATAACAACTTTCCAGTCATGTATTTAACATAACGTCCTCCTTGTGTGTATGTGTGCTTCAATATCTGCCATCCAGTTAATGGTTCCCAAAATAGTGTTTTCCTTGTATATATATTTCAATATCAGCACCTGTAAACCTGTATTAGATCCTAGAAACAAGAAGACTATTCCCTCTACGCCAAGCACATACAGGACATAAACCCCTTAAAACTAGTTCATCTACGCCGTATAGTGATATCACAAGCAGACATAAACAATACAATTACAAGTATGCTTGCGTTCTCCCCCACCTTGGTGGAAATATTCGCATTCGTATTCACCGAATAGTAGGCCTGATATTCGTATTCATGAAGGTAGTATTCGTTGCATCAAGGTTATTATATTTACAAGTATGTTCAAGTTCCCCCACCTTGGTGGAAATATTCGCATTCGTATTCACCGAATAGTAGGCCTGATATTCGTATTCATGAAGGTAGTATTCGTTGCATCATGGTTATTATATTTACAAGTATGTTCAAGTTCCCCCACCTTGGTGGAAATATTCGCATTCGTATTCACCGAATAGTAGGCCTGATATTCGTATTCATGAAAGTAGTATTCGTTGCATCACTCTCAATAATAAAATCATATAGATAAATAATTACGGTAACTCATAAAAATATGATATTACTTATATTAAACGAACAAAGCAAAACAATCTGTCATATAAGTAAATAACGTGATCACGGAAGACCGAAGGTTAACTACCCCTGAACAAACCGCGAACTGCCCACAATAATGGAAAATGTTGTAGAAAGCATTTCAAATATCTAATATTGAATGAATAAAACAATGTCATATGAATAACTATCGCAATTACGGAAGGCCGAAGGTTAACCACCCCTGAACACACCGCGAACTGCCCACAATAGTGAAAAATGTTCTAGAAAACATTTCAAATATCTAATATTGAATGAATTAAACAATCTAAACAACTAAAAATCTTTAAATCAGTAACCAACATTTATGACTGCAACATATTACAGCAAAACCTAAATTCTCTTTCAGTATGGTGTGAAACGAATAAATTGTACTTAAATTTAAATAAATGCAAAATTATATCATTTACTAGATTAAAATCAAAAATAAATTTTGAATACTCTCTATGTAACACCAAACTAGAAAATGTTGACTGTATTCGAGACTTAGGGGTATTGTTCGACTCGAAACTTACTTTTACTAATCATATTAATGCGATAACTTGTAAGTCTCTAAAATTGCTGGGATTTATTTTAAGGACATCACGCCCATTTCAATCAATTGAAAATATTAAAATGTTATACATGTCTCTTGTCCGGAGCCAATTAGAATATTGCTCATCAGTTTGGTCTCCATATTATAATGGGCATATAGACAGTATTGAGCGTGTCCAACGCAAATTTCTCAAATACATTAACTACAAGTTAAGCATACCAATACAAAACATAGAATACAATTACATATTGAAGAGACTAAATTTACTCACATTATATGATAGAAGAAAAATTTATGATATAGTTCTTCTTTACAAAATTGTAAACAATATGTTGGACAGCCCTGACCTTGTGGCATGTATCGATTATAATATCCCTTCCACACATAGAACGCGACAAATTGTCACATTCCATCGCAACAATTGCAATACCAATTATCAATCAAATTCTGTGATACACAGAATATTGGGAACTTGTAATGAATATGGTTGCATGATTGACATTTTCGTCGACAGTCTGGAGAAAGTAAAGTTTACACTTAAAGAGGCAATACTGCTTCGTTACTGACTTCAGCTGTTAATATGTAATGGTGGGTAATATATATTTTTCGTACACATTGCCGCTTTGTACTTTATATTTTTAATTTCTGTACTCATGTTTTGGTGCTATTCCTGGTACTTTTAATAATTTGCTACTTGTAATTTATATTGTTTAATGTATGTTCTTTTTAATTTTATGATATATTTTTTTATGTAAAAGCCTTTACGCATTGCTGCTCGTTACCTACTCTACATTTTTAATTTTTATACTCATGATTTGGTGCTATTCCTGAAACTTTTAATGTATGTGCTTTTTGAAATTTATTTTATACTCTTTATGTAAAAGCCTAATGGGCGTAAACAAATAAATAAAAAAAAAAATGTCATATGAAAACTATCACGGCTACGGAAGACCGAAGGTTGATCTGATCTAACCGTAAACGACCCACAATAATGGAATATGTTGTAAAAAAAACATTTCAAATATCTAATATTGAATGAATAAAAACAATGTCATATGAATAACTATCGCAATTAAGGAATATATACAATTCGAAACACGTCTTTATAAGAACTTGATAGGAACAAATCGTGTTTTCAACGATTGCCTAATGATACGCAATACAAACATGTAACGAGTTCAAATAAACCACACATTCATGTTTTAATAAAATAAATATAAAATCCAGATGCATTTTTAAAATATATTATTTGTGGGGAATTCCTCGTACGATTTGAATCTATATCACGCTTACAATCGTGATATCAAAACCACATAATACTCCGAATTATCCCCAAGATAACACAAATCATATAGAAATCCGTGTATTCAATCGCCAGCATAGATAACAAAGCATTCGTTAGCATAAGAATACATCCGCCCTGAAGAACCTCTCGCACATTCCGAACCTCGCGACATTGAATATACATAATTATACTGAATTTTAAAACCCACAAACAAACACGAAACACCCTTCGTCAGTAAAGTATTCCATTTTAAAGCCTTTATATCTTTGGTAATATATGAATATCAAATTTAAGTGATTTTTCATATGAACAGCGACAGAATTATATATTTCATAAGCGTTATGCAATAATTTGAATAACTATCACAGTCGCCATATTACGATTTCTTGTATATTGAATCTGAAGCGCGTATAGTAATAATTATCCCTAGGCCCAAAATACGTAACAAAACAATCCACAACATGTATCAATAATTGTTACGATCCAGAAAGTTCCAAATTGAATACACGAAAAAGGCAATAGAAATAAATAATATTGAAAATGCTTAGCTGTATCGTCGAGTGTTGCTGCCTCTGTGACTCACTGATGGTATTTCGGTCCTCTCTCCACAAGAGCCTCCGGCCAACGTTGATGCTGAAGAAAGAAGGGGCAGATCCTCGAATTTGTATGGCTTATATAGTCTATATTTCTCGCCATTTTTGACTCCAACCGACGTGTAAAGGTAAAGTCTAACTCTCCGAACCATCCTCATTGGTCAGATTCGGTGCTAACGCCCGCGTCTGTGATTGGACAATCTCGTTAAACAAAATAACATAAAGCCTGCTTTACACGCCCGCGTGCAGAAATAATAAAGCTCGCCCGCACCTACTTAATCCCACGGTGTAGTCTTATTTAATTATAGAGTATTTAACGGTTTGTGAAGCTTCTCTTTACTATAAACTTTAGCAGATAGATATTTTCGTATAATTTTTCAGCAATGTCTATTTGAATAGGCCAATATCGTTACAAGATGTTTCGGCTTGCAAAGCCATTATCAAACAGTGGATATGCCACGTATAATCGACTTATTTATAAAATTTAAAGTTCCCCTTTAGAGTAATTATAGTGGAAATGTCAGAACTAATGCATTAGCAAACTCTGTAATTCCCAGATTACACTCATTAGGGAATGAACATGCAGAGTCGGCTGACATTTTTGCTGATAATATAACTGTGTTTAGGACAAAGCTGATACAATTCTTTACATCTCAACGAAATGGATAATAAATTTTTCTGTATTATTATTTTATCTTTTAACTATTATTATTTGTATCTTTTATCTGTATTATTATTTTATCTAT
This sequence comes from Agrypnia vestita, assembly GCA_016648135.1. Taxonomy (NCBI): domain Eukaryota; kingdom Metazoa; phylum Arthropoda; class Insecta; order Trichoptera; family Phryganeidae; genus Agrypnia; species Agrypnia vestita. The sequence continues at coordinate 9,248 of JADDOH010006888.1, read as the reverse complement.
CTTAAGATATTTCTTTTTAAATTATTATTATTTTTGTAAAAGCCCATAAGAGCGTTAAATAAATAAATAAATTAGATATTTGTGGTGAATATATTAATGTTCGTTTTATCCCGGGCACTTACCATTAAAGACGCCTCGATTTACAAAATTCTGTGTTATGCTTAATTATAAAAATTCCCTGTTTGCTGTAAGTGATTCTATTTAGTTGCTATTTATAAATATTATTTTAATTTATGGCCTTGATTTTGGGTTTTTAAACATATTGAGAAGTGGAGAGAAGATCATTTTTTGTTGACTATTTAAAAGTTTTATGTTTGGATCATTTGTATATTTATTTATTTCCAGATTCTCGAGTAAATTCATTCTAAAACCTTTTGTTTCCATGTGTATGTGTTGGTGCGTTATTACCTAGCGGGACGTGGTTTTCATTTAAAAAATGGGCCGCAAATTTTTACAAAATTTTTGTATAGCAGCGCATGCGTTCCGCGAATTCGCGGAACACATATCAGAACACTTGGAAGTCTTTTGTATGATGGCCCAGGGCTTACAACCTATGTGAGCTGGCTTGTGTGATCACTCTGCGCAATGGGCTTCCTCCTTGTATGCACTTATCCCAACTTTCTTATGCTTCTGCTTTTTATATACATACCTGCTTTTTACTATATATTATATTTATCTTTATATATTTCGACTGCCCCAACGAACGAGGCAGTAACTCAAATAAATCGATTTTTAAGGGGGACACTTTTAAGTTTCGAACCTGATTTCTAATTCTTTTTTGAATCGTCTCAAATTTTTTTGTGTGTGTGTAGGTAATATTTAAGACGATCTTACTAGTAATTGAGATATTTTATTATAATTAACATTCCTACCTACTTCGTTATTACATGGAAGAAAAATGGTTAACTGAGTTACTAGTTTTGTAAAATTCATATTTTAATCTGTTAAATAGTGCATTTGAGATACTGCTGTCTTTGCTGCAGGTAGGCAATCATGGCCTAAACCTGAAAATGGTACTAACTCAAATACCTAAAATATTGAGTTACTGCCTCGTTCGTTGGGGCAGTCAATTTGTATTTGTATTTTAAGTATTTTCTTTCCACTTTAGGTCATTATTATGTTTACATGTTGTTTTATTTTCTTTAAACTATATATTCCGATAATGTACACTTTACCTATCTGTTGTAAAAGACCTATAGGGCGTTACTAAATAAATAAATAAAAAACAATAAAAAAACTCATATTAACTGTTAGAAGAATATTTTTTCTTCTTCTGTATGAAGGCTTGAACTTTGTGGTGACATTATTATTAAAATAAAACACAAATTGTTTTCACCACTTTATTAGATTAAAAAATCGACATGTTTCGAGAACATTGTTCTCTTCTTCAGGATTATTGTGTACTAAAGATCTTTAAAAGTTGAAGCAAGCAAATGTGTTACGGTGAAGGGGTGGGTGAGGGGGTAGGTGAGGGGAGGGGGGGGTTCAAGGTGTTAATAATAATAATAATAATTGGATAATTTGTATAGCGCCGTTTTCGCGAAATACTCACCTCAAGGGCGCTTTACATAGAGAAATTATTATCTTACAAGACAACTTACTGCTAGAAAAGAAAAAACTTATTTACTATTACTTATTCACTAGGTGGCATACAAGAAGTGGAATTAAAATTGAGTACTATAATAGTTTGTGAGTCCCTGAAAGAATTATGTGTTTTCGCGGAGTGCACAATATGAGTGGAAAACATTAGCTAGCGTTGTTGTGGTTAGATTTTATAGGTTTTTATAGGATTGTCTAAATAAATGCGTCTTAAGTTATGGGTCATAATATATGACCCATAAAAATTATGGGTCATAACAAATTTAGTACACAATTATCCTGAAGAAGAGAACATTGTTCTCGAAACATGTAGATTTTTTAATCTAATAAAGTGGTGAAAACAAAGTAATTTGTGTTTTATTTAAAAAAAACTCACCTTACTAAAAAATGTTCTGAATACACGGCTTATATTCCGAAAATGCACCCTTAGCGAGCGGGCGCTCAACCCTCTCATATTTGCTCGTGATTCGATTTGTTGCAGTCGGGCGAGGGAGGTAATTTGTTTACCGGCTGCAAGACCGGAAAAATCCCCCAAACTTCGCGGAAACCTCGTCTTGCGGAAGTTTCCACCGGCGTTGCAGCACGGCCCTAGCGCCATGATGGGAAAAATATTCGTGTGATCAATATAAACAATCCAATGAACATTTTACAAAGTAAAAAAACTACAAATAATAATAATTAAAACCATACATCGCAATTAAAAAACAAAAAGTAACCCATAAAAACCAAGTTTTTACTATACTCCCTTTCTTTGCAAAATATAACAACAATTAAAGACCAATTAAAACATATAACATAACACTAAACTTACAGTAATTTATCTCTAAAATGTCAGATGTTTTGAGCTTTGATAAGACACTTCATGCTTTGAAGATTAAATTCTAAAAACATTTGTCAGTCAATTTAGATTTTCGAAATTCGTAGTGATGTACCTATTATGTATAACCGACGGAGTAATTCAAATTTAGAAAATATTCCGCTACGTTATCGGGCCGCCGTATTCAAACTTTTCTAATGATTCCAATTTGAAAAAACCAATAAAATTTCTAAAAATCCGAAATTATACTATAATTATTAATTTTTTTTAACGAAAATTTGATCGATGTTCTTGATCGTCGCCACCAGTCTGCTTGCCAAGTTTCAGCTGGACTGGATCACGGGAAAAGGGTCAAAAATCGATTCAAAGTTTTTGTTGACGGCAAGCAAGCAGACGCCACGAGATAATATAAAGGGAGTAATAATAATAATAAAAATCATACATCGCAATTAAAAAACAATAAGCAACTAATTTGATAAATCATTTAAAATGTGTAAAATTCTACCGATATACCTAAACTGAAACTGGAAGAACACGCGAAGATAGATTTATTACACTAATACAAAAAATATACCACGAGAAATATAACAATTAAGCAAAACATAAGAATCAATCGAAATATAAGAATTAAGCAAATTAAAAAAAAAAGAATTAATCTTTACGGAGACTGTACGGAGTAACTCCAAAACTATTGAACAAACTACCAAACAGATTGAAAAATGAAACGGGACAAAATAGTAAAGAAAAATTATTAAAGAAATAAACTTCATTTTTATTTTTCTTGCATTAAATTATTTTTTAAGAACTATTAAGTAACTAGCTGACAAAAATTACGGTACTTTTATACGAGCGTCGGCTCCTAAAGAATTAAAAAAAATATAAAAGATGTTACGGACGTCTCAGGAAGTTACGGACAGACAGACAGACAACTTAATTATTATTATTGGGATGTAGACTTATCACATATACTGTAATTTATTCTTGAGTGCAAACTGCATATGTATAAATATTGTGACGGAATGGTAGAAAACAGCAAATTGGAAATTGCTACAAAGGTCTGGGATAATCTACTAGATTCTGGAAGCATCGCCAAACGATATCATGTATATAAGAGATGCGCGGACAGCACGCTGGTGTGACGAAAAGCGATTGTCATAGAAACTGGCGAATCGTAAACCCGCGCGACTGCGTGACCATAAACAAGCAAAAGATAGGAGGAAAGCGAAATGGAAATTTACCTACTTACGTATATGTGAAAAATTCAGTAGTACGAATCTCAAAAATGCTCCGATTAAATTCGTGTCCAGTGATGTTAGTCAATTAAAAAAACTGTGTTTTTCAAGTGTTTCATTTGCCTTCCACAGCCACGATACCGTGACAATATATATGTATATTCCAATTACAGTAATTTTGTTGTCTGTCTGTCCCCGTAACTTCGTTTAAAATTTCTTTCGAATTTGCGGTAAAAAAACGAAATGAAACGGCCGCAGGTGGGGCTTGAACCCCGGGCCAGCGAACTCAAACGCGGAGACCCGCGGAAGTTGCCATCATCGTATGTGCGGGACCCTTAAAAAAAGAACTTAGCAAAGACGCGAACCATGTCTACCAAAAATAAATAAATTATACAGCGCACATTATATTTTCTTAAGAAATATGCTGTGTATAGTTTTATGGGATATTCTGCCGTGTATATGTGACCTCCCTGGCCGTCGTTTCGGATTCCACTGCAGGGTCCATCATCAGGGCTGATGTGATAATTTGGCTATTTTTTTTAGGTACAACTAAGTGCATTAAACATTTTCTCCGGCTCTCCTGCCCAGGGAACTCGGGTTCGATTCTCGTTACCGGTTTTTTTTCCTCATTTTATTTTTGATTTTATTTTGATATCTATTTTATTTATAATTTTAATTACGAGTTATGCTGTTGCGTTGCATATGTTGGCATTGCAATTGTTATTTTCAGAATAGGTCCGTTGCTTTGTTGTTTTACCCCCTTTTGCACCCCCATTTTCATTCCGCTTACTCACTACGTCCTCCCTAAATATTTTTTCACTTTATATTTCCTGATGTTTGACCAAAGTGTGAAGCCTTTATCTGGAAAGACATAGAAAACCGCTTATCTGATGAAAATATAAATGATAAAATTTAAAACAAATGGTGCGTAGTTTTATCATTATTTTCACTGCGTCTGTCTCTTTATTCCAAAAATTGTCAATAAGAATGGATTCAATTCACTGGAATTTATTAGTCGCTCATTGTTCGATCTATTTCCAATATTCTTACGCGCAGTTGAATCAAATAGAATTTTAAAAAAGCTTATTGTTAATCAAATGGTCTGTAAAGTTCATTGAATCGAAAACAACGTAATTTTATTTGTACAAAATTACATTCATTAATTTACAATTATCTGGAATATAAATAAAGGCCCAGCATTTTTTGGCTGACGATTTTTTTGCAAGCGAATTTGAAAGGAAACTGATACACTTAATTGGAGTGAAGCGTCAATTTCCTTACAAATATCAGATGGATGTATCTTCTTATTTTGAACCAAATTTTTTAACTCAACCGCTAGATAATATAATCGCGCGATTCTACTTTCTAGCGGTTGAGTGGCGAGAACCGTACGGTTTGACTCACCGCGCGGTTACGTCTGAACGATTACATAAATATCTATATAAATAAGATCGATTCTGAATCTGTGATTCTCGGTAATACATACGGTTCGTATAAAATATCCGAAATTACAGTTAAATATGTCTAACGACCGTAATAACAACCTTAACTCTTTAATTAAGAAATTATTTCGAATTATTTAACTGCACACAAAATATTTTTTTTATAAAAACCGCTATTACGATTACGTACGGGCATATTCAAATTCAAATATTCAAGATCACACGATTCTGAAACCGCGTAGTTCCGGCTGTGTCTGAAGAAACCCTAAAACGTTAAAATATTAGGTCCTTACATATGAAATTGGCGTTTAGTATGGGAGGAACATAAAGCCGATTTTTTTTTATTATAATATATTTATTTAATCAAAGTATGTACCATTGCTATCTATGCACTTTTGCCATCTCATAGGTAGTTCATCGATCCCTTTACTAAAAAAACCATTCGGACGGGAATCAATAAAATCTTTGAAGGCGGTTTGGACTGCCCCATCGGAGTTGAATTTTTTCCTTTGCAAGAAGTTATCCAAATTTCGAAAAAAATGGTAATCTGTCGGGGCAAGGTCCGGAGAGTACGGTGGATGTCTTAGACATTCCAATTGAAGCTCCTCTAATTTGGTAGCCGTCTGTTGTGCAGTGTGTGGTCTAGCGTTATCATGAAGCAGCAGTGGCCTAGAGCGACTAACCAGCCTCGGTTGTTTAGCAGCTAGCTTTTCCATCATGGTTTGCAGTTGCTGACAATAGACATCTGCCGTAATCGTTTGGCCAGATTTAAGAAAGCTGTTGTGAACGACACCAGCACTAGTCCACCAAACGCTCACAAGTAACTTTTTTGGAGTCAATTTTCGCTTGGGGCATGGTTTGGCTGGTTTGCCAGGGTTCAGCCATTGCGATGAGCGCTTCTGATTATCGTACAGGATCCACTTTTCATCACAGGTAATGATTCGATTTAAAATCCCTTCATTATTGTGCCGGTTGAGTAATGCAACGCAGCAGTCAACGCGCGTTTGTTGATTTGCTTCACTCAATTCGTGAGGTACCCACCTTTCAAGCTTTTTCATCTTACCAATTTGCTTCAAGTGGATTATAACAGTTTTATCACTAACACCGCAGCCTGCAGCTAACTCGGATGTGGTTTGCGATGGATCCGCTTCCACAATAGCCTTCAATTCTTCATTATCAACTTTGGTCTCCGGCCGTCCACGGGGTTGTTCTGCAGGTCGAAATTTCCAGAACGAAAACGTTGGAACCAAAAACGCACTGTGTTTTCTTTTGCGGCACCGTCGCCATACACATCATTAATCCTTCGAGCCGTTTCTGCAGCACTGGTGCCACGGTGGAACTCGTACTCGAAAATAACGCGATATTTCAAGTTTTTCATTTTGTAAACTGAGTGACGCAAAGAAAAAAACAATTGAGAAAAAAACAAATGAATTATAATTTTCAAAACACAAATACATGAGTAAATAGCTGTATAAATTTGGATTTGGAATTCCTAACCAAAGAGAAGATATTTGAGATCAAATTTGCCAGTACGGCAAAACGCCAATTTTATATGTAAGGACCTAATATAAAGTATCTAAAATATAAATATTTAAAGTCCCACTTCTCTACTGTGAGTTTGAGTTGTGAGGTAATCCGTGCGCATTTAGAGTCACTGGTTTACTGTTAATTAATGCATGAAAGGAATGCCAACCAACAAAGTAAAATGAACAGCATGTGTATCAAATACCTTCGAGCGATGATGGGCCACCACAGCCTTATTCCTCTGTGCCCTGTGCGCTCGCAACTAATTAAGGCTTCGCCGGCATGGCATAACTTTGGTTCGGAGCTCGGCAGTTTGAAGTTTCGATAACTCAATTCTACAATTGCCCTGGGGCCCGAATTGCATCTCCGTGTGTTTAATATTTGAATTTGAATTTGAATATGCCCGTACGTAATCGTAATAGCGGTTTTTATAAAAAAATATTTTGTGTGCAGTTAAATAATTCGAAATACTTTCTTAATTAAAGAGTTAAGGTTGTTATTACGGTCGTTAGACATATTTAACTGTAATTTCGGATATTTTATTCGCACCGTATGTATTACCGAGAAGCGAATCTCGACGTTTCGTTGGACACTTATCAAACGTCATCAGGAGGACGACCTTTACCCGCGGAGGTGGAGGTCGGACTGATTAGGTGCTGCTTTCTAGGGCGTAAATTGTATGCACTTTGTTGTGGAGTGTTCTCTTCTTCGCTTCTCGGATATACATACGGTGCGTATAAAATATCCGAAATTACAGCGAAATAATTTCATCCAGAATTTATCTTTATTTCCTCAATATTTGAAATCCCAAGAACACATTGTTCTTGTGGTCATAGATCAAACATATAAATTTCGTTATCTGTACGTCCGTCCAACTGTCCCCGTAACGTCGTGTAGAGTCAATAATTTCGTTCGAATTCGTGCATTTTCTATCACCGTATGCTCATGGTTGAACGTCTTTATTATTCTCTATAATTTATAACTTTTTTATTTTTTAAATTTTTTATTTTATTTGGGAAACTTATAGTACAATTTTTTTTTTTTTTTATATAATATCAAAAAAAATATTCGTGAGTATGACCAGTAAAGTTTCCTCGAAGCTGGTAAAAAAAAACTAAATAAAAAACAATGATAAAGAATATGTGATAAATAATAAAAATTTCAAAGATTTAAATTATGATAATGCATAAAATGGGAGGGATGGGGAGAGGGAGGGAATGGGATTCAATTAAAGAAGTATCAAATCAATAGTCAAAAATGAGATTACGGAGTTTCATTTTAAATAAAAGCAAATTGTCAGCAAAAATGTTTAGATTATTTGTAGAATTTAACATATAATATTTTGAGGTGGAACGAGTTACAAAGCACTTTTTTAAATAGTTAGTCCTACCAAAGTTTGCGTAAAATAAAATTTTTGAACGCGTTGAGTATGTAGGACAACTTAAACCTATTCGCTCTAATAAATAGGGTGAGTCAACCAAGTTATTCAAGATTTTATAATTATTTTATTTGAGAAACTGTGCATAACGTGGGTCCTGATGCACACAAGTTGCATTAAGCCATGTATTCACTAGGGGACAAAATGTCCCTCAACAGCACGCGCGGCATAGAGTCTACGTGACGTTGCAACGTCGTGCACTGTTCCGCGACCTCGCGCACAACATAGCGCGGCATTTCTACGTGCCGTGGCAACGTTGCCATGCGCACGGTACCCGAGCGTACTCACTGCAACATTCCGCGGAGCGTCAGTACCACGTGGTATGTTTACAAGTGAATACGCATGCGCTGTATCTGTCAAGATGACAGTGTGGGGAAACGAAATTGTTCTTGAACTCATCGAGCTGTATCGATCGAAGATCGCATAGAATGTCCGTCCTTCTTTCTCTTTGCAGTAAATAATTTCGCATTCTCCTCTTTTTTCTCCTCTTACGTTTCGATAAACTCATTATATAAACAGATACGCAGTTGACATCATAACCTCCTAGGGCCACATTTCCGTGACGTGGAAAACAATAATTATTTGCAAAAAGGACCTTGTTTTTAATAATATTCAATTTACTACAGTAAAACCTCGTTAATTTGAAATTGCGAGCCAAAAAAACATTTCTAATTGCGCGGAACCCCGTTTACGCCAAATGAGATACCGCAGCTGTCATCCATAACCTCATTGGATGACATTTCCGCGACAAGATATGCGAGTCCCGGTGTGTACACGTCAAATGATCGCGTCATTGTCCCCGAAACATGAGCGTAGATGTTGATGCGACATGCCGAGTGGAATGTTTCGCGATTTGTCCCCTAGTGAATACATGGCTTTATACTCCACATTCACCTCACTCGACATGTCTCACAAATTAGGCCATATAGATCCACGATTGCTTTTCAATGGTCTCAGTTAGACAAGAGTCTTCAATGTATATTGATTAAGTAATTACAAAGACATAAATAATTAATGTATATTATAGATATCTCACAGAGACGAAACTGTATTAATTATGGGAAAGTAGGTATAGAAGTCATTTGGGTGTAATAGGACTTATGACCTATCTTTTTATGGTTGGCTTAAGTGATCACTTTACACAATTGTAACATTCGCCATTTCCACCCATGATAGAATATACCATGCTTATTCAT
>JADDOH010006887.1:0-12846 GCA_016648135.1 Agrypnia vestita | reverse complement strand
CCGGCGCCGCCGGCAGGGTAAAGACCTCCCTCCGTAGAGATAGTGATCAGACAACAGACAGATGAATCATACACACAACACAATACAACACATCATGACTTCGGCACAGTATTGCAAGCCGATACTTAACCACAACATCAACATTCCAACAACACATCAGCCCTGATGATGGACCCTGCAATGGTATCCGAAACATCGGCCCGAAAGGTCGTAACAACACGGCATAATACCCCAGTAAACACAAACTTGAAGATTCTGAGTGGCCGTGAAAATCTAAGAACATTCTTATATTCTACTTAATCCCGCACTTTGAATCCTCACCCACTATTCAAAAGTTAGGGTTTTTTTTTATTAGAAACAAGTTAATTACTAATTAATTAATCGAGAGGCCGCTGCCAAAAACTCGTTTTTATTGTTGGAGGGCGGGCGATGAGAGATTTTCTTAAAATTTGTATGTGGACTCAATATTTTTTTATACATATAAAGATTACTTAATTATCTAGAATCTGTATGTAGAAAATAAAGAAATATTCAATATTAATAAAGTTATAATGTTTCAAACATGAAAAAAATTATTACGATTTTAGATGATTTTCAAATGTTATTTATTCATATAAAAGATGATTTTAAACGATATATTGTATGTATATTCGCACTTTGAGTGAAGACTCACTATAAAGATTAACTATTAAAAAGCTACATTTTTTATTAAAAACACGTTAATTATTATTTTAAAATAAAAATTCTAAAGTATGAAAAACGACATCCTCATACGTCAGAATGCAGATCACAATGATTACATGCCGTTTGGCCACGGCAGAGGTCAGATGTGTTTACGTAGCCGAATATTCCTCGTCATTTATTTCACTATTAATTGTAGGTACTTCTACGCTAAATTTAACATTTATATGAATTATTATTATATAATACGCTCAAAAGCAATTGATATCTCCCATATATTAAGGTTTTGTACGGATTTTCGAACGGTTTCATCCTTTTTACACTGTGAACATGCGTCACAATGTCAGTTTCGCTATAGCCCAGATTCAACAACAATTCCAGAATCTCATTTAGATGAGTCAAAATATAACCACACTGTACGCGCCGTGCGCATGCGCGTTCACGTCTACCATGTATTTATTTCTTGTTTAATATTACGGTATATTTTATGATCAGAATTATTAATATGTTCTATACAGTTAGTAATAATTGGACGTAAATAAAATACGGGAATTTGTCCAAAGTTAAAATAATACATTTTGACATACGTAGTACGCGTGTGGGCGTAGGTAATTGTTTTGTTATTTTCATATTACGATATGCATTGATTTAAAAAGGAGTTCAGAATTATTAATATGATTCTTAAATTATTTACGGAAAATAATAAGTCTACTCAAATAATATAAGAACATTTGTCAAAAATTAAATTAATGAAATATTTTGACAGATGTAGTAGTCCCCGGGGACGAGTGACGCCGATGGAATATGTCCATCTCTTTCTATCAAAACCTTACTGTTATAGCAACGTTTGCACCATAAATCTATAACGAACGTGTAATTTTTATTCGATTTGCGCTCAGATGACATCTCGCGCACGGCTTGAAAGCGGCGACGTTATTTGACAGATCCGCATGTTTGTGAAACGGCTGTCTAGCCTTAATAGAAAATATTCTTTACACTTTGGGTGGAATGTCAACAGTTATGAAGATAAATCAAAGTTTGCATTTTTTTCAATATTTCTGACTTATCTTCAGTAAAACGTTGAAATATCATAAAAATAACTTATGTCAAATATTAAAAATTAATTTTCTCTTTATTAAGTTAAATAAAATGATTAAAGCCGTTCAGAAATTTGAACGATATTTTTTACGTTTTAAAGAAGATCAGAAATATTGAGAAAAATGTATACTTTTATGTCGCTTATTATCTTAACTGTTAACATTTCCCATGAAAAATATCTCCTGTTTTTTTGGTATTTTTTTGCCAAACCTTGCAAAGAGTATTTCTAAAATTTCTGCAAGGTTTTAATAATTTTATGGTTTGTGATAACAATGAATCAGCTGTGACGATGAACTCTACAATGAGATTCGAAACATCGGCCAAAAAGATTTTAGAAACAAGGTATAATATCCCAGAAAACTCAAACCAGAAGATTCTGAACGGCTGTGAAAACCTAAGAACATTATAAATATTTTTTTGACTCGTATTAGAGCAAGAGATTTTTAATGTTGTAATGTATGTTGGAATTGTAATGATAGTTAAACGCTTAAAAAAAGATAAATTAGCAATATTTATAATAAAAAATTAAAATTTTGAAGTCGCTTTTGTTTATAACTATCGATATAACGTATTTGTTGCCATAATGTAGGCAGGAATCTACCTGTAAAGTATTGTGCTCTAGCTCTGTTACACCATGTATATTATTTTATTTTCAGATAGCAATCTACTACTTATTATGTCAATTCCAAATACACACAATTTAAAAAAAAAATTGTTATTTATATGCTGATAATAGATACCTTCGGTATCACAAAATATATTATTTATATATTTATTTATTTAATGTTCATGGAAGACCAACAGCACAACAAAGAAGCATAGAAAACATTGATATAATATAGATGGCCAATTACAGGTCTCCACATTTAGGTTATTTATATTGTATAATTACACTTGTTTATATTGTATAATTACAGTATATATGCTGTAATTATACAATATAAACACGAAGAACACACACACACGATTCATATGTGATGTGTTATTACAAAGGTTAATATGCAGCCGTTTAACATACAGGTATGCTTTGCTATTATGAGTACAAAAATATATAAAAACTTGCAACTGCTCATTCCGAACAATTGCAAGTTATTATATTTTTGTACTCATGATAATTATTAAAAACTTTGTAAATAAATATTTGGGTTGATTTTTTTGATTACTAACCAAATATGATTTTGTCTTTGTTTATTATTTTTTTAAATACCAACTGCATGTTGTATTTTGTAATTTTTAAATAAAGCAATCATTTTAATCTAAAATAATTGTATTTATTGGTATGAGCAATATTCAGCCTTCAATGCCATTTTTCAACATGTTCCATACTATTGTGCCGTTCCTCCACTAGCACATGCAGAGAGGAAAAATTCAACATATGCCCTAAGGTAAGTATCAGTTCACCCACAATTATACATATTTCTCAATTGCGGAGTCATTGTCAAACATAGCATAAAGTCTCATGGTAGAAGCGTGGTTTCGTGCGCTTTCAAAATTGCTATGTAGATGCTTAAGGCACCTTAGTTCATTTTTAGATTGCAAATAAAAATTATAATGCAGTGCTGTGTTATATTCACAAGTTCAATACTTTTAAAAAGACAAAAAACAATTTTCATACTAATAGCAGGTTCTTAAATAAATCAAATACAATACTAGTTCTTTGGGATTTTATTTATTGTCAAATAGATTTCATAGTATATTATCAGAGAATAGATTGGTCCTTAAATTTGATAGACTCTCGATGGATATAGCATCTTTTCATCGATCGAGAATAGATTGGTTCTTTAATTTGATAGACTCTCGATGGATATAGCATCTTTTCATCGATCGAGAATAGATTGGTCCTTAAATTTGATAGACTCTCGATGGATATAGCATCTTTTCATCGATAAATACAACCTCCGTAGGTACGCCATATCAATGGAAGCGTAAAACAGGGCTCGTGAGTTTTTTCCTGGTCTGTAAGATATATTTCATGTTTACACCTTGGATACTTTCTTCATTGGATTATCCGTAAACAAAAATTGAAACACCGGTTATTTGCGCTGATATTTCCATCTCCAGCTTTATCGGAGTGAGAGAAGCAATGTATTCAGATGTAACATGTTTAACGACACTGAATGTATTTTAGATTAGGTATGTAAATATATATTCAGCTACTGCAGATTAAATAATAACAGAAAGTGCTTTCAGATGTTATTTAATAAGATACCTACCGTTTTTACATGGCTCTCGCTCTCTAATCGCTAATAATGAGACAAAACCTTCCATAATATAACAGTTTACGTTGTTATCCCCTTGCAAACATCTATATAGGTACAATGTGGTTGATAATATGGTCATTTATCTTCGTAAAAATAAACTTAAATTATGCTTGGTTAGGAATGCATTTTATTTCAGAACTTTTGACACACGTCTAGTTTGATGCGGAATATAATATAATAATATTTCATATACCTACCAACTGACCTTTTGTCGTAATTTATATGTAAATTGTCATTGTTTGTTGCAAAATTTATGCCGCAAACGTCACAAATTGAAAACAGTCTCTGTCATACATGATATTCGATACCTATATTTCCAATCTGCCTAATAATTCACTATTCTTGCTATTGACGTATTATAATATAGACACGTTATTCCCATACTAGCCGGCATTCATATGTAGAAAATTTTGCGTTGAAAGAGACAACAAATGACGGCACACAAACGCTTTGCGTGTAGACAGAAAAATTAGGTAATTTGAAGTTACGGTGACTAAAATAATATACTTGTGGAGGTGGATGAGCCCTCCGGTTTAGGATGAGTTGAAGCGGTGTTGATGATGTAAAGTCACGATGGTTTTACAGAATTTATTGAATTGCAAAAGCAAAAGTTATAAAGAATACAGTAGGTCCAAAGGTTACAAGTGAAAGCGTGATGTTTGATGGTATGACGGCGAGGGCTTCCGCTATACGAGCCGTTCACTGGGGAAGTGAGATAGTCTGCTCTGGAGACTACCGTTTTTATAGTTGTCGTGAACAAAGGACTCGGTGTGTTATGACTTCGTCTTACTCGGCCGCTCGTGTGGGTAATATTTAGTCTGGTCAGCAAGGTGAGTTGCCTCGCTTTTCATACCCTCTGCTATACGCGCCTGTGTACTCGGTCATTAGTCCGGCTTACATTGTCGCCCGTTTTACGGATTCAGCGTTCTGATTTCCACCTTTGAGTCGGGGGCGATAGCCTGCCGTGCTTGATTGTCGGCGTATGCTGTGCCTCCCTACACATGTATATGTACGCGCCTTTGGCCTCCACATACTCATTTAGTGTACGATACGCTGTTCCTTTTTCCTCGTAGCGTCGCACCTGATCATAATGAAGGTCCGTTCGATAACGAATGCAAGTAAGGCAATTCTCTTACCTTTGAGTTGCCAAGATTTCACGCTTGTAACGTATCTAGAGTATATTATATCATTGATTCTTGCCAATAAACTCGTCACCAGGCTTGAAGTAATGCTATGTTTGATCATTAATTACAGAAACATCGTGTCAAACTGAAGATTTCGAAGTATCAATTCGACAGATCAGTAACAGCTGTTTTATGTCCGCCATTAATTTTCTGTTAATCTTTTGTTAACTCTGCCAAGTCTCCGGGTTAAATATTGAACAAAAGATGAATTTTTTATGTACTTGCGATGGTCAAATATTTTAACCAGCGATCAAACAACCCATTTTTTCACAACATCATGTTTTTCAATATTCTGCATTATGATTAAATTTTACTCGTGATCAAGCAACTGGCCCTTCCATTTTCTTAGTATATGTACAACATAGTATATGTACTTAATCCAACAAAAATTATCGCTAGCGAGAGGTAGCGGGTAGGACTGAGATTTGATGGACCATGAACAATGAATTTCCACCAATACTCATCGTTTAAAAAAGATGGTTTCAAACAGGACGTTTCAAACTAGTTCACTAAAATGAAACCATTCGTTCGTTCAGTAAAGTAAACTGTTAAAATTACGGTCCGTTCGTTAACGACCCACCTCTAGGGATGGGTAAATGAAAAAAAAATATCGATATATATCGAATCGATATTTTTAAAAAGTATCGAAAATAATCGATATACATTGCGAAAAATATATCGATATATCGATATTTATCGATATTATTTTTTCAAAAATGTAAGGGGAATAAGCTTTTGGTGACCGGAAAAAATATATCGATTATCCGAGAAAAAATATCGATGACCAGAAAAAGGTCGCCAGAAAAAAGTGAAAAAAGATACCCAAAAAAAGGTCACCGAAATCAAAATATCGATATTTTTCAAAAAAAATATATCGATATTTTGATATATCGATATTTTTTACCCATCCCTACCCACCTCTAGTCGGCGGTCGTTATTGTCTCTTTTCTATGGCGGTTGTTTGACAAACGCCATTTACTAATTATTGGTTCTCGTCATAGATGGAGGGTGCCAAAACCATGAACCGTGCTGTCCAAGATGTTCTTAAAGTCAAGCCCGAGCCAGGGTTTGCCGCCGAGAGCGGTGATGAAGAGTTCTGGGCTGATATAGACATATCGTATCCTAACGTCAAGCAGGAGTGCTCGGAGAACTCTAGGAGGGCCGACCAGCGCGCCGGTGAGAAGTTGCTTCATTATTAATCCATTCTCAGACATATAGGAAATGCGCACACATTAAGTGACCTTGAAGATGGAAAGAAGTCTAAACAAAGGTGACCAGATTTCGAAAACCAAAATGCAGTTTTTTATTTTCATTTATTAGGTTCTTTAAACACCTATAGTGCTTTGACCGCTCGGGCGGCTCGCGAGACAACTTTCAGTGTTAGTCACCACGGAAGAGTTAAAAAAATAAGATAATTTCAATTACATCAATGTGTGGAGTGTTTTGGGGAAAGCTCTGTTAAAACCACTTTGTGTGCGTCACAAGGTCAAAATATAATTTAATAATAACTTAGACTTATGTATTTACTTCAGTATGCTGAGCTTAAATATATTACGTGATACTTAAATATTTCATATTAATGCACCTTCCTAGTCTATTGTTTGTACAGCCTTTGTCACCATCAGTGCACTTTCGTTTATCGATCTCTGGTAATTTACGATTTTAATGTTTCAATTCTAAGAACCTGAGGTCGATTTTTATATTTCTTCTCAAGTATTTTGTTTAATTCATTTTGGATGTGGTTTGAAAGGAGGCTGATTGTGGTGGATCCTGTAAAGGGTAAATATTATGTCATCCTGAAAGAAAACAGTGTGGTTTGTGTCAAAAATTAGTCCACGTTTCGTGACAGATGCCATAGGTAATATATGCTTTATCAGAGATGGCTCGTTCCATAAATAATGTTATTTTTGAACTGTTAACCGGTACGAATAAATGAACTGTTCAGTTCACTTTTACCGACGACCCTTCAACAATAGGGTTACTTCACATTTTTTTATAGAAAAATTCTTATCGTTGGTTTAGGAAATACGTTTATGAAGAAAAAAAATTGAATATGTATATTAACATTAACCTAAATTAATTTTAACACTTTTATTTCAAAATACCACTTTTTTCAACAGATAAATAACACAAATAATGCGCGGTTCGAAGACGACATTTGGAATGATTTTTTTCCGGTTTGCGCGGCAAACGAGGTTATTTGACAAATAGAACTCGTTCATTTCTTCAAAAACTTGAGATACAACCAATGATGAGCTTTAAAAACTCATAAACGCAGGTAAAATAGGCCGAATTCGCATACGCGTCTAGGGAGCGCAGATCTGCGCTCCGGCACATAGAGGGTACAAAAGCTTTCGCGCAGATCTGCGCTCCGGCACCCGACCGGTTAAAAAACGATTTTGAAAATCACGATTTTAAACTCCCGCCAAAACGCTTATTTTCGCAAGTGAAGTTATCTTTTTCATGTTCGCAGTGCAATTATTCTTGCAATCAAAAGTCAAGTTTAAAAGTACATGTGTGTTTAAAAGTACACTCTGGTGAAAAACTGTTTCCATGTTCGCATTGCAATTATTCATACATTTCAAAATCACACTTAAAAAGACATAGTCTAATGTACTCTGGTGAAAAACTATTATCATGTTCGCAGTGCAATTATTCATGCAATACAAAATCATGCTTAAAAAGACACAGTCTTATGCACTCTGGTGAAAAACCGTTTTCATGTTCGCAGTGCAATTATTCTTGCAATCATAAATCATATTTAAAAGTACATCTGCTTACGCACTCTGGTGAAAAACCGTTTTCATGTTCGCAGTGCAATTATTCTTGCAATCATAAATCATATTTAAAAGTACATCTGCCTACGCACTCTGGTGAAAAACTGTTTTCATGTTCGCAATGCAATTATTCATGCTAACGTAAGTCACATTTAAATGTACATTTGCTTACGCACTCTGGTGAAAAACTGTTTTCATGTTCGCAATGCAATTATTCATGCTAACGTAAGTCACATTTAAATGTACATTTGCTTAACCACACGGGAAAAAAACTTTTTTCCTGTTCGCAGTGTCATTATTCATGCAATACAAAATCACAACTAAAATCACATACTCTTACGCACTTTGGTGAAAAAGTGTTTTCATGTTCGCAGTGCAATTATTCTTGCAATCAAAAGTCAAGTTTTAAAGTACATGTGCTTAACCACACTGGGAAAAAACTTTTTTCATGTTCGCGGTGCAATTATTCATGCAATACAAAATCAAACTTTAAAATGCATGTCCTTAAGCACTGTAATGAAAAACCGTTTTCATGTTTGCAGTGCAATTATTCTTGTTATTGGAAGTCATCCTTAAAAAATCATGCTCTTATGCACTCTGGAAAAAAACCATTTTCATGTTCGCAGTGCAATTATTCATGCATTCAAAACTCACATTTCAAAGTACATTTGCTTAACCACACTGGAAAAATCTTTTTTCCTGTTCGCAGTGCTATTATTCAAGCAATACAAAATCACATACTCTTACGCACTCTGGTGAAAAAGTGTTTTCATGTTCGCAGTGCAATTATTCTTGCAATCATAAGTCAACTTTAAAAGTACATGTGCTTAAGCACACTGGATGAAATCTTTTTTCATGTTCGCAGAGAAATTCTTAAAATATGTAATAAGACTTTAAAAGCCGTGCTCTAACGCAGATTAGAGAGAAACTGATATGCTCGCAGTGCAATTATTCGTGCAATCAGAAGTCAATCTGTAAAGTACATTTGCGTAAGCGCACTGGTGAAAAAGTTTTTCTTTCACAGTGCACTTATTCTTAGTCACTAATTACACTTACAAATATTATACTTTCACCCACTGAGCTTTTCCTTGTTCACGGTGCACTTATACCTGCATTCAAAATTTGAATTGAAATGAATGACAAGGTATATTTTTACTATCCGTAATTTTTACGAACAATCTGTTTATTGGAAAAAAATGTTTTGTTTAGACCGCGAGACCATTGTATATATTTTTTAATTTTACTAAATTTTCCAAAAAAAAATGCTTATTTATTTCGATTTCAATTGTATGCTTACAAAGGCATTAAAGACTTAAAAATACGGTGAGTATATAAATAATTTAAACATAAAAATAAATTTTCAAAGCAAGAAAACACTTCGTGGTTTGACATTATGAGACATTTAAGAATAAATTAAACACTATGTTTTAAACCACTCAATTGCTATATGTTTGTCAACTAGTTTCGTTTGGACTAACTAGTTGACAAACATGTAGCAATAAAGTGGTTTAAAACATAGTGTTTAATTTATTCTTAAATATGTTAAAACATAAAACTTTTTTGGAAATAACATTTTTAAAATGACTATTTTAGTTTACAAACATATATGGTATAGACATTAATAAAAAGATACGTCTTTTTATGATTTAATTACGACTAAATCATTTTTGTTTCTGGATAACACCGTCTTATTCAAATTTGCAAAGCCTCTATTAAAACAATGTTTCCAATTAATCAAGGCTGGGATGGATAAGATGTCTAGGGAAGAAATATGGCCTATTTTTTCCGTCTGGAATATATATGCAAAATTTGGGTCCAATCGGTGAAGCGGTGTAGAGTTGTACTGAAAATAAATTTGGGGGATATTATATTACCCGACTGGTCCTAAAGAATATGTTTGCAAATTTGAGTCCGAACGGTACAGATTTGCATTGAAAATATATCAAGGGAGGGGAAGGGGTAAAAAGGGAGGGGGGAATTGTCGCCATTGTTACCCGCCGGGTCCTAAAGAATAAGTTTCCAAATTTTAAGACCGATTGGTAGAATGGTAGAGATTTGTATTGAAAATACGTTAGGGAAAGGGGAGCGGGGATCATTGTGTCAAAAATTCAAAACAATTGTTGAGGAACTTAGGACAATCAAACATTTTTATTTATATGAATAAATAGTAGCTATATAAAAAAAGTAGGTATACAAAAACATCCTCGCATTTGAATGCAACGTTGTGCCAACATTTCAAAGCAATCGGTTGATATACCAGAGTAGGGGGGGTGAGGTCTGAGGGGTCAGAGGTGATATATTAAAATCACGGTGTAGTAAACCGGCCGGGAGATCTCAGATCTACGTTTGCCGGCGGTTACGCCCTCCCCTAGGTACAATCAAAACGTCAGGTGACTGACTAGGACACTGATATCTCGAGGCGGGTGAAGGGATAGAAAAATAATGAAATCGAAACAATTTTACAAGTCTCTATATTGGGCACTGTAGCAAATTAATTTACATGAAACATTAATCTTAACTTACATACGACGCAGCAAAGTGGTTACTAATTTAAAAATTACATGAACCCTAATTTAGAGGGAGAGGACCAAATTATAAACAAAGAAAGAAAAAAGACAAAACACATAAAAAATCTGATCTTACTGCTAAAATGTATGGTGACGAGATTAAATTAACACTTCGGTAGAAACAGGTGGGCGGAGAAAAAGTCTTTAGATCGGGGTAACCTGTTTCGGAGAGTTCGGCAGGTGTCTTCTTCGTGCTGCTTCGTGGTGGGCGGCGGCTTCTGGTGTCGGCGTCGTCCTCTGACTGTGCAGGCTACGTCGGCGGCTTCTGACGTCGGCGTCGTGGCGGTCGGTAGCGAGACGTCGCTTCTTTTGTCACTGGGCGTCGCGGCGGTACACTGTGCGTCGCGGTTTCTGATACGTCGTTTCTGGCGTCGCGATGCCGATTCGGTGGTCGCTACCGTTCGGACTTACTTTCTTCGAGAGTTACCAGGGTATTCGGCCGGACCGATTTTACGGGTCAGGCTAGAGTTCCTGGTCTCTCCACCTTCAGCTTCTAACTTCAACTCCTAACTCCAACTTCAACTCCTCAACTCGACTCCTAACTCCAACTTCAACTCCTCAACTCGACTGCTAACTTGGCGGCTGGTTTCGCCTTATATTCTCTCTCCGGCGACCCAGGGTGTGGTCGCGGGGGCTCGAGGGGAAGCCTCCAGCTGGTCTTCCGCCGATTGGCTCCTTTGATGCCCGCCTCCATCGTCCATTCGTCTCTCACGATCCCTCCTAGGTCCCGATTGACGCTATTGGTTACTGAACCCAATGTTGCCTCCGTTCCGCCCCCTATTGTTCTCCCAGTTTGCGGCTAATCTCGATGCTTTTCTGGTATGTAGGCCTAAACACTTTGTTATTTCACGAACGCTTTGTTCACTGTTCATATCCCTATCCCGTCACCAAAAAAAAACATTGCAAAATGAATTAAACTTAAGGAAAATATTACAGTACAAATTGGCAAAGGCGGAAAATTGAAAACACAAATTCGCATCAACACTTATTACCCAAAAATAAAACTGCTTACATATACATACTTAATTAAATCGACACGCCAGACATATTTTTATCGAGCAGTTATTTCTACCATTATTGACTAATTACATGGGATTGACGCAGGGTTTCATTAGATCACAGTAAAATTCCTTGAGTATGCATTACAATATTAATCTTATTATTAAGTCGTCGGTTTGATTCTTACAGTAGGCCTCTCAATATTTAACGTTATTTATACATTACATCGTTACAGGTCAATCCTTATCATTAACATTGATTTAACGCTATTTATACATTACGTCATTACCGGTCAATCCTTATCATTAACATTGATTTAACGTTATTTATACATTACATCATTACAGGTCAATCCTTATCATTTACATTTAAAATTTACCACTCCGCATATTCTCTTCCTTTCTTTTTCTTTTTAATTTTTTTCTTTAACAATGACAACATGTACTTGATACTTAGTTTTATTTTTAATTTTAGCTTAAATAAAACAAGCTATCGTACCTCTTAGTTGGACCAAACATATTTGTCAATATGTGACATAGAGATACAAAACAAAGGGCTAAAATTATACAGACATCGTGGCATTTCTTAGTGAATCAATTAACATAAAAACTTATTTACATGGGATACATGCTTCAAGCGGGTCCCCTAATGTTAATGTTCTGTATACATCTTTGTAATTTCTTTTGGGATTACAAAGTACATGAATTTGCATCAACGCCACTTTCCCGAAAGGAATGCTTACATATACTAACATAATCAAATTCGATAGACATTTTTTTTTTTCAAGAAATTATGTTAAACCTTATTACTAGAAGAACAATTAAGAAAACTTGGCGTAAATTAATTAATGTAACATTATTTACACCTAAATAATGAAAATTCTTACTTCAATATGTAGGCTGGATTGAATGCAAAACGTTTTTTTAGGACTTTCATTATACTAACCATTATCTTATCAAATCAGCTTTCTTCCACCCCTGGTATAAGAATATAGGAAAAGAATAAAAATAGAGAACACTAAAAAATTATATAAGCCACATTCCACCCGGCAGACAATTGAAAATTTTCCAAACAAGAATTATTTTGAGCTTTATTATCACTAGATTAAAACAACTATTTTAAAATAGACCGACAAATTATATTGCTTAAACGAGTAATCAAAACAACAATTGCATGTTTACAGATAGGTTATATACCTACAACCTACAATTTGTATAAAAAAAAAACACAATATTGGGAGCTTGAATAACTAATGACAAATTAACATTATTCTTAAAAA
>JADDOH010006886.1:0-38831 GCA_016648135.1 Agrypnia vestita | reverse complement strand
TACTTTTCCTTTAGTACATATGCTTTGTTTGACACAAATTTTTTTTTTTTTTAACTTTGTCCGAAAATATAAGGTAAATTAAATGTTTTAAGAGAGTATAACGGAAAAAGAATTTTTGCAGATTCAAGAGTATACGTAGGGACCGGCAATATATGTGCATACACGATTATTTTGAGAATAGTAAGAGTATTGATGTGACATGCAGTCCGTGTTCGCATCTCTATTTAAAAAAAAAATACTGTGGTCATTCTTAGTATAGGTCTTTTCATATAAGCTTGCAATTGAGTTAGTGTGGGTACAGTGCATAATACGCACATTGTTTCGTTGTGTTGATTTTACGGATACGAGAGGGGCATATCCGTAAGCTTAACACAACGAAACGATGTGTGTATTACGCACTGTACCCACAATAAATCAATTGCAAGGTTATATTTAAACACCTATACTATGGCTGTTAAAAATATATAGGTAATATATCCTACTTTTTAATCTTTTTCTTCACATTTATTATTTTCTACTTTTTATTAGTTTTCATCGCATTTCAATTTTCACTTTTGAAATAGTACAAACCGACAGATGTCTGGCTGGCATATACATACATTGTCCGATAAAATTTTAAATAATGTTTTTGAATACTTAAAATTGATTTTGTAAGATTAATTAATGATTATTGTAATGTCATCAGGCATGTGTTTCTCTGCGAAACTTCAGAGCGATTATTGATTAGGAAGTGGGTCAAATATTAATAACAATATTGTTGCAAAACAGACAAGTGAAGCTAAATTTTAAAAAAAATGTAAAAATATGCAGAATACTTAAAATGCAGAACTTGTGGGTTCATTGTCGAATGCAATAAATATTTTCAGATTAAAATTAAATTGCATTACGGCCTGAGTGCTGTTTGAATGAAATCTCACAAAAATAATAAGCAGTAGAAAAAGGACAAGTCATGAATGGTAGAACTGCAAATATTTACATTTTTAACTTCAACTTCTATTTTTTTTTTTAAATATTTCTTCCCTTCACAGATGAATGACAATCAAGTTGTGGATTGGAATAACATTGACAACTTGAAGAACAACAAAAAGATATCAACCGTATACTTATACAAGAATCCCATCTCTGAAGACCCGGCTTATCGCAGAAAACTCAAAATGATGTTACCGTCACTGCAGCAAATTGATGCTACTCTTTGTAGATAAACAATTTTTACTTGTCTTTTTCCACCCTACAGTGTCGGCGAGGTTACAATTTCTCTAGTAAAATTATCGCCAAGCCCCACCACAGACAGAGATGTAAACAACTTTGTTTTTCGGCATTCGAAAGGTTTAGCTTTAATTCCAATCCGATAAAAATCTGGCAACAATTAGCTGTTGATTTGTTGCACATATCTCTTGGTGTATCCTGGATTATTTTCTTAGCACATAATATTATTAATATATGTTTTAAGTATTTTATTAAAACATGTTTTTTATATTGTGCGTGTGTAAAATTTATTAAATTTATTTCTACATTCCCAAGTAACATACATACAAGATGTATCATAGCTACTAGCAAAAACTTTACAGGTGGATTCCTGCCTTGATAATGAGTCGAAAATGTTTAAGCAATGACCTAATATTATAGTTATGGAGGTAGGCAATATAAAAGTTTGCATTTTTTTCCTCAATATTTCTGACTTATTTTTTGCAAAAAGTTGAACTTCTGAAAAGTTGAAGAGAAATTGAAAAGTTGATAACATTACAGTAACTTGAATCGAGTAAGAAAAATTCATTCATTTCAATACAATTCAAATAAAATAATAAAAAACTTGTAAAAAAACAAGTATTTTCAATTTTTGCAAGGTTTTTATCATTTTATTCGACTTGTATTAAAGCGAATGAATTTTTTTATAATCAATATAATGTAATGATAGTTCGACTTTTTGCAAAAAATGATTCAGAAATATTGGAAAAAAATGCAAATTTTTGATATTGCATATGTCCATAACTATTGATATTATACGTCATGGTTGCTTGAACATTTTCAACTCATTATCAATGCAGGAATTTACCTGTAGAGTCTGGCTATGAGACCGCCTGTATACAACACCACCAAATAATTTGAAATGCATGAACTTGATAAAAAATATGCACTTACATTATACTAACAGAAACTTCTGTGTATAGTTTTCTGGGATATTCTGCCATGTATATGTGACCTCTCTGGCCAACGTTTCGGATCCCATTGCAGGGTCCATCATCAGGGCTAATGTGATGAGTGAGTGTTGAAGTGTAGCCCTGATGATGGATCCTGCAATGGGATCCGAAACGTTGGCCAGAGAGGTCACATATACACGGCAGAATATCCCAGAAAACTATACACAGAAGATCCTGAACGGCCGTGAAAACCTAAGGACATTTTTTACTAACAGAAACCTTCTGAACAAGAGGGACTTATCAAATAGTCACAAAAGAGAATTGAACAAATTGGGTGAAATGAAAAATATTAAGTATATTGTAAATAGATTGTATACATTTCTGATAAAAATATGAATAACATTTGTAATGTTTTAGAAACGAAATTTGCACACACATTAATTTACAACCGACACTATTATCTTATTAATAATTTTGTATTTTTTTCCTATTTCTACCTACTTACCAAGTAACAGCAATTTATGACATTTAGATTTAATTCAAGATCTCTGATTTTTATAATTGTTTTAACATTAGAAAATAATATATAGCAGTATATTTTATGGTATTTGTAATGCTATAGCTTTCTGAGGGCAACAATATTTCACTGTCAGTTTTTACAAAAAAAATTTGCTTTACAGCTACATACATCGCATATTATTTATTATAAGATTGTTTTAAATAATTTGTTTATGGTGTCTCCACTGCAAAACTGTTATACTCAGTATAATATATTTTTAATAAATAAATGCTCATTGCCATTTTATTATAAAAAAAACTAATTTATACCTCTTACGTGTTAAATTAGTATACTAACTAGTAATATAGTAAAGTACTTTTTATTTTAACAAATGGTTTGTCAAAAAAATCTTGATAAAAGTAGACATTGATGCTTTGTGAAATTAGAGTTGCAGGACAAATAACGTCTAGTGTTATCAAATCAGTTCTTTGGATCTTTTACACTTTAACCACCGTTCATGTGAATAACCCAATTCATGTCATCAATAAAGCCAATTACGATGGGAGTTGGTTACTGTGAGTTTAATAACAAAATCGATTAATTTATAATGTATAAAGTTATTATTATAATGCATCTTTATCTGTTGTAAACTGGTACAAATTTTAACGGTAACTGGTATAAATGTTTCAATGATTTTGGAGTTGTAGAGCAATGTGCCCCAGCAAACTATTGTAAATTTTCCATGGTACACCGAAGAATATTTTCATAGCTATCATTTTTTCAACCTCTTAAATTAACATGTTCTACGTTTTTCACCTAAAAAATAACCAGATACAATTTTTTGTTACAAAGGTTTTTAGTAATAGCATAATATATATAAAATATGATAAACCATAGAAGCATAAACAG
Source organism: Agrypnia vestita (assembly GCA_016648135.1). Lineage (NCBI taxonomy): Eukaryota > Metazoa > Arthropoda > Insecta > Trichoptera > Phryganeidae > Agrypnia > Agrypnia vestita. Next base: position 35,285 of record JADDOH010006886.1, on the reverse strand, counting down.
ATTGCAAGTCGACAGGCATTTTCCATAACACAATTATGGTGCTGATGCTTTCTATGATTTTATTTTAAAAGTAAACAACAATACATATAATGGTAATTTAAATACAGAAGATTAAAGTGCGCTCAGTAGACTTGACAATATTTTGCGCCGCACTTATGAATTGAGACACTTCAGTCTAACAGCTAACCGGTTGGGAACCACTGAACTAGGCATTCTATTTCTGATTTTTATTCTTGAATAAATTATTTTTATTGTAAAATCTAATATTTTCCATTTAAACTTTATTATAATAATGATGAGTAAATGAAAAATAAACATTTTTTAATAAATAAACACAAATTTTACTACACCACGGGAGGAGTTAGTGTATTATAAAATGAAATAATTTAACTAGCCCAAAGAGTTGCCTGTGTTTTGTTTGTATGATTATGATCTTAGGCCACTTTTTTTTAGACTTGCCTGACACCTCTCTGAGCTGTAGCAGATTATTGTCATAGTATAAAATTTGGTTGCAGTTACTCATTCATAGTTTATATCACAAATAACTATGAGACTTTTGTTATTAAGTTGTGATCGATGGAGCACTATTTGAGTAGTTTTCCCGTGATAAGTTTTAATTTACTTGTTAAAAATCAATTCTTTTACAGCATTAATTTAAGCAGTAACAGCTGTAGCAGTAAAGCTTGTAAAATAAGATTGTAAATTTAATATAAATCATTTTCGGGTTCTTAGTACATACAACAGTAAAGATAACAATATGTTATTCTTTAGGCAAAATCATCGTCGTCGTCGTCACTGGCGCAACAGCCTGTTGTGAGCCCTAGTATTTTCAAGTAGCTGTCACCACTCCGATCTGACTTCCGTTGTCCTTCTGTAGTTCATGGTGCTGACTGCATTTGCATTCTGCCTAATGCCACCCAATCGCCATAGCTTGAGTCTTCCAAACTCCTCTGTTGTACTTGAAAGTATCTTCGTTGGTCTATTTAAATCCATGCATTGAATGTGACCAGCCCACAATGCTATGTTAATAACTTGGGCAATGTTGGGTCCACCAAATTCTGTGTATTAATTGGTGATTATCGCACGCAGCCCATTTTCATTATTAACTTCAAATATTCCCCTTTAATTATTTCAGTCATATGTGGTACCAGTTTTGGGAGACTTGTAGATCTGAATCTTATCTTTCCGGGCTGGCAGAGGATCTTGAGAAGCTTTCAGATGCTGAAGTAACAATTGTTGGCCAGTGTTTTTTTTTTTTGTAATTTTATGCATAATTATGATATTGGTGACAAAATAGTTTGTGTATACAAAACTTATGATGATGACTTTCTGGTAGTGTAAGCGGTAGTATAATCTGGTATCATAAGGTTTTTAAAGAATTTGCAGATAAGTTTTTATTATTAAATTGTAAATTAAATGGACAATTCGTCCATCTTTTTTAAACTTTGGTAAGGTATTAACTTTCCTATACCATTAATTTTTCATTCAATTTCAGAAGACCAGTTCTTTTTTACTTCCTTTCTTTTAACTCGTGGCGTCTGATTGCTTGCTTGTCTGACGAAAAAACTTTGGATCGATTTTTAACCCTTTTCCCGTGATCCAATCGAGCTGGAACTTTGTAAGCAAACTCGTGGCGACGATCAAGAAGATCTATCAAATTTTTGTTTAAAAAAAATTAATAATTATAGTATAATTTTGGATTTTTGAAATTTTTAATGTTTTTTTCATACAAATAAGTAAGTTGTATGAAAATACTCCTACGCATCTGGTAGACACGAAACCGAAAATGAGAAAGGGAGAATTGTAAAAACTTGCTTTTTATGGGTTAGTTTTTTTAAATTGATAAAAGGCAGTTGAAAAATACATTCTACAATCTACATAATAATATAGCAGGTGATATTGGTGTACAAAATATGTACGCATATTTAGAAACATTTCAAAAGATTTCCTACAGATTTTGAGTTCCAAATCTTTACATTCTGTAATATTATTCTCTTAGCTTAGGTGTGTAATATTAAAAATGTGTTTTTACTACATATTAGCTGTGTATTAGTTAAGTATCACTTAATTTTTACTGTTAATGGCAGCTTTTGTGAATTGTGGTAATCGCCAATATTCCGAAAATAGCAATATTTGGATGTAAGATCTTTATCCCAACACTTAATAGACGAAAATAAAAAATAAACGAGACGTAGGTATACGTCAGTGTTTGGTGTTCGTCATATTTTAATAAGAAGATTTGTATATTTTCGTGTATCGCTCTCAAAGTAAAAAAAAAACCTTTATATGTACTTTCCGATCCGGGCGGTTTGGTCTGACGGCTTCGCTCTGACGCAAACGTAACCTCGCAATTCTCACGTTTCAATTAAAATAACATCAAATATGTACTAATGCTGTAGTTAAAGCTTATAGAAAAAATATTATTTCATATGCACTTATCAATTTCTTCTCCCGCAGCGTCCTCATGTAAAATTATGGCAAAATTGTCATTGTCGCCTTGGTCCATAGAAAGAGAAATATTGTTGGAATGTTTTTATATTTGACATTTGATGTATAGCCGTCATGTACTTCTTTCTCCCTCCGACCACACCACCGACATATACCTATGTCTCGTTTATTTTTAGTTTTGTCCTAAATGTTGGGATAAAGATCTTACTTCCCAATATTGCTGTTTTCGGAATACGGGCGAATATTAATTTCAACATTGATTCTATGTATAGTTTTGAAAGAAAAAAAATGTGTTTCCAAAGAATCTCATCATAGCATAATTCCAGTCTTGAAGATTATCTTGTGAAGAAAATCTCATCTGCGGACACAGGACATTAACAAAGTCCCTCGCTTAAGGTGTGTGCGGTACATATTTACATGCACGGGCTGAAAATTATTTTACTCACATTCTGTGAGTGGGTTTTTTATTTATTTCTTTTACTCTTTAAGAAGCCCAATTATAGAAGCCAAACACATCACAAAACACCCAGGCTTGAGTAAATCAGTAGATTATTTATGACCTCACCGGGAATCGAAACCGGAACCCTCGATGTGAGAAGTCAGTGTGCTATGAGGGCCGCCTAAGGTGTGGATGTGTTTGTTGTTCATTATGAGTCGAGTAATGAGTTAATATGGTCTCATTTATATCATCTTTTTTTTTTAATTTTTGTGAATAAAATCTTCAAATTGTGAAGAATGTTAGATTTTTCTCAGAAAGTACATATTTTTAGCGTGAAAATAGTGTATTTAATCTTCTATCTAACCTGCTGATTTTTATTGAATGAAATTAGAACCTGGCATTTTATTTAACAAGTTTAATTTTGAAACCTATGCATGCTGTTTTCTAGTTCAATAATCTGAATTACTGGTATGTCAATCTACATTCATCATGATTAAATTACACACACAATGATCATCCTATATGGGTTAGACAGAGAATGGAATGCTATGTGGCTATAATAAATATGTAACTGCATTTATGAAGAATTTTTTTTTTTTTTTTTAATTTATTATGATGGAATCTGCATAACTTTTATATTAGCTGTACTGGAAAAGAGTTTGGATCTTACAAACATTTCGGAAAGTCAAATCAAAGTTAAACTATTCAAATAATTGCTGACGATATACAATATTTTTGGTGAAAAATTGCAGGAACACATTAAATAAATTAAACTTAACCTGTTCCAGACCAGCGTCATGTATACATGTCGGAGCGCCTCCTGAATGCACAACTTGGGCACGGAACATGTATTTAAACTTTACAGTATTTAAATTTGACACCTTTTTTGTTTTTTTTTATAGAAGAGGCAAAGTAGGTGGGGTCGTGGAGAAACTTTATATTCTTAAAATTTACTTTATTCATTTAAAAAATAACATTATTTTCCAGTATATCAAATACTTTTTGATAGTACAAATAACATATGACATTTAATTATTTAAAGCATTTTTCTATGTTACTTGATTAATCATTTTACCATAACGTTTCATTCAGGTGAATGGTATTTATTTTCAAGAACCGTTCTTTCCCAACAAGTATGTAAAAATTTAAGTGATTGACAAAAGACTGAATGCGACTTATACATGTGAGGGAGGATATTTTCTGATAAATATTTTATTTAAAATGTCTGTATATTATTCTTAAAATTTTACCTAGCTACGGATCCAGATAAAATAATTAATTAGTATTAAATTAATGTTGTCCTAGGTGAAGTGCCTCAGATTTTTAGACTGTTTGAAAAAAATTATAGTTCAACAGTTCTTCTCCTGACGTCAGAGATAAATTTCTCTTTCTCTGAGTGAAATAAATTTTCGTCCTTCCCTTTTCAAAATTTATTTATTATTATTATTATTATAGATAAATAATGAGTACCTATCTAACACGTAAGTTTGACAAAAGTGCTTGTTATAGTATAGAATGCTTTCTGTCAAAGTTTTAATTACTCACTAACATGTTTTCTGAATGCGTTCATATTCATCATTCTTTCCTCTCAATACAAAGAAGCTGGTTTATTTGGATGTTTGCATTTTCATTTCAGGTTGAGTATCATAAATTTTGTTCTTGAAATATTTTTATTTAATATTGGTCAAACTCCACTAAATGATAATATCTAACATTACACCATATGAAAACTACATATTAATGTAATCATACACAATAATCCTTTGGAGCTCAGTTTCCTTAATCAAAACAAAATGCTGCCTTCTCAAAGTATGCATTCTCTTAGTTCTGTCTACAAAGTATGCATACTGCACTAAAATGAAGTTTGAGAACAGGTTCTTGGCGTGCAATTGTTTGATCCTGCAACAACTAAATACATACCTGCCCGAAGGTGTGAGGAAGCTGAGCAGAATCGATATCTTCAAACAAGAATGTAAACGGCACATAACAATGGAAGATGTATGAAGAGAAATATTATTTAATGAGTGTACATATATATATATATATATATGTACACATACACGATGGAACTACGGGTAATGAGAAGGAAGGACTGTCGATGCGCTAAAATTAATGAAAAAAGAGAACAATAAAATTTCAATTGTTAAAACATTACTGTTGAAATGTTAAATTATAGCGTGATTTTGAGTTGAAGTAGCGTTCTAATGACAACAAAATTGTTCCAGTGCTGAACAACAACGAACATGCCTCCCGATATATTATTAGTTTATGTTTTATAGATGCATATTATGTCATGTAAGTTTAATATTGTAAGACGAGATAATGACCTAAATCCTCTATAGTTGCCAAATTCACGTTGTACAATAATATTCAAAGTCATCTTTTCAATGTCAATTCATGCCAGTTTTGACGATTTATTCACAATTTATATTGATTTTAATTAATAAAAACTTTGTATAAACCACTTGGAGTAACTTTACATATCTGACGAAAATAGTGGTATCGAAACTGGTACACGTAAAGTTACAAGTGGTTTACACAAAGTTTTAATTTAATAATTATGACCACAAAAATATTGCTATAAACATTAAAAATACAATTTACGTTATTGAAGGCCACAGGGCCAATGGCCCCCCAAATAATCACAATGTTCTGCCAAAGATTTAATTCACTTTTGCACATATTTTTGCATGTTGAGGCTATCTGAGATTTCTAAGGTTAATTTATAGATATGTAGTAGATAACAAATCTTGGTCTGTATCAAATTATTTACTTCATATGTCTATTTGTACTGATGTTTAATAAAAGACCTGTATAAATAATAGTCTTTCTTTTATATTATATTACCGTAAAAACATTCTGTCCTGTTGCTCAGCTGTTACCAAGTAACATTTATTTTGTTTTGTAAATTAATCTTTTACTCCTTCACAGGATCTACAAATAATAAATAGCCCATTATTATTTTAAGCCATACTGAAATTATTTGTGTTTAATTCTCATCAAAGTAACCTCTTTCTTCAAAGTAGGTACGATAAAAATAATTAAATGTTCTTGTTGTTTTGTCTAATAGTGATATATGTAGTAAGAACAAATACCTATTCAAGAATTAGTTTTGACTCCTTCTGGTTTGAATACCTATCTACTATACCTACATACTAAAAGATCTTGTTTCCATACAGTATCAAAACAAAGTGATAAACTCGCAATAACAGGGGTACAAAACCGGTGGGCCAGTAAGAGCAAGTTGCGGTCATTTTGAGACCTTTTAAGGATAGTTCTAAGTAACATATACAGGGTGTAACACAGCTAGTCCATAATACTTTACAGGTGGATTGCTGCCTTGGTTATGAGTCGAAAATGTTGTATATAAATATATATCTAAGTTTTGCCTGGTAAAACATTTATTTAGCCAGCTCATTAAGACGATCCCACCAATATCGTCACAATAATGCTACGCGTAATGTATGCTAAAATAACTTTATATTTTATTCACATATGTATTAATCTTTTACAATGGATATTACAATTTATTATTAATTAGTTAGAACATAAATAATATTAGTGATAAGTACATTGCCGAAATAGAAAAATGAAAATGAAAATAATAAATACATCATAAAAAATATACCACCAGATTTATATCATTTTTGTAAAAAAAATATTACATAAAAAACTATATTGCACTAGGTATACTTACATTGTCGCAAGTAAAGTCCCAGCATACGATGTTGTAAATTTATTATAAAAGCGATAATATTGAGGCATTTCGTATTATGAGCCGTGGCTGAGTGTTCTGACTTCAGATTTTGAGGCGCGGGTACGAATTCCTGACTGGTTAAAAAAAATGGCCGCAACTTTATTTAGTGTGTTTTACGGTAAGTATTAATTTTCTACATTAACACAGAACACGATTTACGTTTTTGCTGTATGTATAGTCAATTTAGTGTAAAGTTTTCGAATCTTTTTGCCAAAATTACAGCTAAACATGCTTTAAATTAATTTTATTATGAAAGGTTCATTCACTCTTAAAGCATTAGTTCAAAAAATCCCGAAGCACTATTTAAGCTTTTTTGCAATAGAATAATCTTTTGTACACTTAATCTCGTAATGTTTCCACGTGAGACAGACATAGTAAAATTAAACCTTATCAAATGTATATAAGTAAAGCAATGAAATAAAAAAAAAAAAAATTTTTACAAATTCAATAAAGAAATTTTAAAGAAAAAATTTTGCTTTTCGGATATGAATATTTTTGGATAGGCCGATAATCAAGAATACTACCTAATAAAAAAAACACAGTCATTGCTTTTTAATAGTGTAATAAGCAAGTTCAGTAAAAATTACTCGAGTAATATTTTAGCTGCTATATATCAAACCATTATTATCCAACTGAATACATTATATATTTCCATTGGCTTAGATCAAGAGTTTCCAGATCTACAATCTAGACTTTATTGAATGGAGACAATAGTAGCTAGAGGTTTGATTATTCATAAAGAATGGAGTTTTGGATAGAGTTATCGATAATGAAACATGAATATCTATCTTAACCAACAAATCTGGAAGATCGATTAAGTGGTTAATAATTGCATATTTATGCATAATAAAACCAAATCGGTGACAGCTCGTTTAATAAACATACATATTATGCATCATCTTTAAATGATGAAATAAATTCTCAGTAGCGGCTTGAACAAAGTTTGTGATCCCTGTAATGATGTCCGGCTAGCCAACGTTCTTGGCCACCTTGAAAATAAACATTCCGTCTGAAAAGGAATGCATAATTAATTTATACAATATTTCCCACAAAACTATGAAAATGTTTATAATGTCACCACTCAAACGGCACTTCTCACGGACTGGCAGTGCCCAGTTCAAATAGCACTGACCGGTGCAGTTAAAGCCCATTGCGCAGATAGCTTTGTTTGCTTCATTCTGCACTCAAGCAACTGTCGAATTTTATTTACAATTACGGTATTGAGGCAAATCTCATCTCAAAAATGAAGTTGTTTATTGAATATTCACCCGATAGTGAGTTTTCGATTCACAATCTACCATACGGAGTATTCACGTCTTCTAAAAATGTAAGTAATCAGAACTGATTAGTAAATTTATAAATACGTACGTCCGAATTTCATTATAATATTTGTTCATACTTGTACTTTATGCGCAATAGAGTTTTAGTGACTATGCGTGCGGATGCAATCGGCAACTTTTTTACAGTATTTAGGTATGATTAAAATAGATAAATACAATACTATATGTATACTATACACCGGCGGCTCTTATTCAAAGTCAGGACTCTCTTTCAAATGTCAAATTCATTTCCCAGCATTCCTTCTATTCAAATGTTAAATCAACTACCTACTATTGAAACTTTTTTATAAGGGGAAGGCAGCCATAAAATGCGTTAAGAAAATAATGGCACTTTCCCACAAACATTCCCGTGATACTGTTAGAAAAGTATTAACCTTCAATCACTCACGTTGGGTCAATATGACCCAGAAATAATTTTAATATGAAGGGAAATAAAATTCTTTCCGTTTTTTGAATTTCGGTGATATTTTATTTATTTAGATAACATAAAAGGATGATTGTAGCACAGGAAACAAAGTTAAATCTGTTAAAAAACCTTTAAAAAATAGTAACAATATAAAAAAAAAAGTACTGTTGATCAGATTCACTGTCACGGCAATGAAAGCACAGCTCTGTGGCATGCAACATGCAACAAAAATTGCGGGAATTGCTGAATCTGAGTTTGTTTATTATTTTTAGTGATCGAGTAAAACAGAATTTCTGTGCTTTTTTCTTAACTATTACTACTGATCAAGCAACCGGCTCGGCAACGATTAACCTCGCCTAAATAGATTGGTTTTTAAGATATATATCAATAAGACGTTTATTGCCGAAACATTTTCGTTTCGGTAACAGGTTTCTTCTTCTTCATCTAGATTTTCTGCTAGTTCAATGTTTCGCTCCAATATATTTATACCGCTGTTTTCGGTTCGGTGTTTTTTCCGGACTTTGATTATTTCGGATAAATATAATACATACAAAAATATTACCTAATAATTAGTGTACGGAAATTTGTCCGCAAAATTTGTATCCCGAAAAATCCTGTCTCTTGTTCAGATCAATATTGTCCAGACTCGTGTTCTTCGGAATTTTCATTTTGGACATTTCCCATTTCCTCTCTTGACTTTTTAAATTCTTCACAAGCTCTTCATATTGCATTTTCAACCATTGTTTTAAACAAAACCTGGGAACCAAGTTATAAATCTGGAACAAAATTAATAAAAAATGAATGTGAGAGTTAATTGGTATAATGAATAAATGAGTGATAAATATTTTTCAAAAAAAAATAATATAAGTACTCAAATTATTTTCAACCATATAAATATAATTTACGCGAACAAAAAATGACAATAATATTTTTCTTATCTTACTCAATTTTATTACGTAACTACTAACTACATACTTGCATCGGGTCAGAGCTCACTATGTATGAGTGCGTTCACACATAACGTGGTTAGATCTGGACCAGACGTTGCGTGAAAAGAATTCACGCAACGTCTGGTCCATTATTGCAAATTAAGCTTGAATATAAGTAGTTATATTCAACAATCGGCAATTAACGAAATAATTAATTTGAATTGAATTCCTAATGAACCGATGCGTGATTAAAGGTTAAAAGAACGTTGAATCAGCAAAATATCAAAATCAACCTAAACACAGTCGATATATCTGTGTATCTTATTGTAAACTTTGAATTTTCAGGAGGAACCTCATATTGGAGTAGCGATCGGAGAATTAATATTGGATCTACATGTGATTTCACATCTCTTCAATAGCCCATTATTAATGAGTGTGCAACATGTTTTCAAGGTAACAAAGTGTTAAATATACAATAATTTAAATATAGTTTGTATTATATATTTTAACATAGCTATATTTCTAGTATAACATTATAGTTAACCTAACCAAATAATCTCCATATTATCAGATAACAAATGTGTTATATTAGTAATACATAAAGTATACGGGACGTTCTGATTTATGTTTCTGTAAGAAATATCAAGACATCTGTCAAGCGTCAAAATTTACGAAATTATATAGTACGGTAAAGACATGATTATTATGCTTTGTTGCTATCCTGAGAATAGGGTGGAATATACCGGTTATATATTGAATTATTAGTTCTCAAAGCCTTCGAGATGTGAATCTAAAGAAAAAACTCAAATGAGCTGGATGGACACAGTTACGAATGAAGATATTATTTGATCGATATTTGATGAATAAAGAAAAATAAGTGATTAGAGCAATAAGAATCCGAAAATATCAATATTTCGGACATGTGATGAAACATCCAGAGAAGTACCCCGTACCACCTCATAATGTAGACCCTAGTACGTCGGGGCTCTGGAACAAGGAGAATATCATGACTGAAGTACCTGAGACAATGGTTTGGCCAGGCTACTGTAGAACTGTTCCGGGCCGCTGTGAATAGAATGACGATAGCCAACATTATGGCCAACATCCGTTGAATGAATGAGGTACAAGAAGAAGAAGAACTTTAAACATCTAAAAACGGAGTTAAACTAATTTCTGTAAGCTAGTTCTGCAAATATTTCTTTTTCAAGTAAAATAATATTTATTTCAGGAAAAAACCTTGAATTCTTTTATGGCTCTGGGTAGACCATTTTGGATTCAGGCTCGTCAAACAATCCAAAGTCTTTTGGAAGTAAGCAATCCTATTCTACAAAATGATACCACCTTGCGAGACGCGTAAGCTACACACAGTGAATATCCGTAAAAATTAAATATATTCGATTTATTTAATTTATTAAACTAAAATTTCTTTCCTTTTTAGAGCTTTTGTAAAACAATCTGATGCAACTATGCAAATGCCAGCGACTATTGGAGATTATACTGACTTTTTTTCTTCTAAACACCATGCTACGAATACGGGCCTTATGTTTAGAGGACCTGCAAACCCACTTCTACCTAATTGGTGAGATTAAAAAAATAGATACAGATACATATGTGTAAAAGGAATATATTTATACTATAACATTCATTAGAAAATGTATGTTTAGGGAAGATTTGGAGTTCATGGAATGAAAGAGTGATTGACTGTTGATGTTTGTTTCTCTTGTTAAGCACCGGAGTTAAGCTCCGGGAGCAAATGAAGATATACAGGTTACAAGTAAAATAAGAAACAACGAAAATGCTGACGCGCGGTGCAGTTCTGCAAGATGCTATGGCAGAGACCTGACTAGAATCATGTGGTGTCGCCTGTCTTCCTAGTACGACATCCTTTGTTCCCGTTTGTTCACGAGCGCAGCGGTTTGTTTACATTAAGATTAACAAAACTGGAATGACTGGGTCAGCCGGCAGGTACCTACAAGGCGCAAGGTTGGACAAATACCGCCACAAAGGTAATAGAATATCAAAGGGGTTGATTATTATCAAACTTTTAACATAGAATATATTTATCCAGCGGGTTTTCCAGTAAAATTTGTCATGAAAACTGTATTAGAAGTAGCGCTTTACAAAACTTCGTACTATTTTTTAATAATCTCCCTTTTACCGTATCCTTCATTTGTGCCTTTGTCGGTACCGAGACCAATATCAAGGATTTTGGAGGCGCCGAGTATTAATCCCGGTACCTCTCACATTAAGTTAGTACTCTACTACCTTAGTTACTCATTAGCCGGCATTAATAAAAACCTTAATATATTTGTAATTTTACATTTTATTACGTGTTGTTTGCTGCTTCTTAAAGTGGGAGACTGAGACTTGAGGCGACATAGTTCTCTTCAAGGAAGATTTTTATTTAATTTAATTATTTGAATTTATTAATATTTTTTTCGAATCAGAAAAAATATTCTATGCAGGGTGGTAAGGTACACATATCCATCGTCTATTTTATCTTCTACCCAATATCATTAATTGAGCCCTTGCCCGGAATAACGTTGTATCCAACAATACTCTTATTCCGAGAAAAATTGAAAAAACGAAACCAGTTACAATTTATTACATTTTATATTTTAAATATAACAAACATATAATTCTTAACTAATCTCAATATAAAATAGGAGGAAAAGTCAATTAAATTTGAATCTATTGTAAAAAAACATGCTGAATCAGTGGAAAAACGTTGTATATGAAATTTTCACAAACAACGTTATTCCGCAAAATGGATTTATTTATTCTGCTTTACTTGATAATGCCTTTTAAAAGCAGCATGTGCTCATCTAACATGAATTCACAAATGTCATCGAGGTCCTTGAGCTTAACAGTCTTATTGGCAGTAGATTGGAATACATTGAAGTTAGTTCCAGGCTCCCTCACTGCATGATTTTTTTCCAAACGGTAGCCAATCTTGCCCTCCTTCCAGAAATAGTTGGTAGAAAGCTATAGGAGGTCCATGATTCTAATTCTTTATGGAAGGTTTGAGCTCTGGTTGTGATGAGATCATTAGTAGGTAAAGAGCTTTTACGGAACGATAAGTCTCTCGTACATACTATTACATATCTCCGTCTGTTTGCTGAATATGGCGTCGGACATTCAATTTCTTAATACACAAGACGAGATGATTACTTTTTTCATTTAATTCAGTAACCTGAATACTGATTAAATATTTATCTTGAAATTAAAATGGAGAAAACATCCCGGATTTAAACATTTTTGGCACAAACTCGACCCTGTGAAAAAGAATGAGGAATTAAATAAACTTTTTGTATCGGTGTTATATTAAGTTACGATATAAAGAGCACTATAAAGCCAGCATTATTACCAAAAAGCATTTCAAATATCAATATGGATAGATCAATTGAGTTATCGTTATCAAAATCGGTTAACGTTCGACAAAATAATATTGTCACATATGAAATCACAATATCAATCAGAACTGCCAAATCGTATACAACGTTATTCCACAAACATGTTCTGGCGGGTCAATTGCAGGTTTGATAATATTTTTTCTGGATAAAAGCTTCTTTCCTGCATCCTTCAACTTATTGGCTTTGATATCTTTCCAATTTAAAACATTAGATGTTCGTTTTCTCCATTTATTCCTGTGAATTAAACCACGCTCCACGATATTGACGCTCGGCGACGCCATTTTGAGAAACACTATACAACGTTATTCCACAAACCAATAACTTTAAAATGCAGCCAGAAGCCTAAATATTTTTTTCTTGACATATTATTTACCTTAAACGATGCATAATAACATACCTAATATAACTCCATCAATAACTCAAAATTGACATTTGTGTTGGATACAACGTTATTCCGGGCAAGGGCTCAATTAAATAAATGAAGTGGATCAATTTTGACTAAATTTATCATAATATTAATATTGTCGATCATTAATTATTTCCCAAATGATTTATTTGAATCATTTTAAGTGACATTCTAACACGTAATTCATTCTTGTTGATCCATTTTTACGTATATTTTTATTATGTTTTAGGAAGCATATACCGGTCGGCTATCATGGTCGTGCAAGCTCCGTGGTTATTTCCAAAACTCCAATACGTAGACCTTACGGTCAAGTCCAGCCAGTGGATGGTATGTAAATACTTGATTTATTTTCCCTCGTGTGAATTATATATTATTAATGAAATGATATTCGATAAAATTAGTACGGATATGAAAATTGTATTTATATTTCGGAATTTGAAATACAAATATAAATATTGCAATGCATTAGTTATTATGGGGTTGCTTTTTTGTAAATGCGTAGAATTTTATCTTAATTCTTGCAAAAATATTTCAATATAATATAATCATTTATTTATATTCGTGTTTTTATACTCTCCATAAATTTTATTTTGTAGGAGCTGATCCGGTATTCAGCCCTTGCCGACTGATGGATTTCGAGCTTGAAATGGCATTTTTTATTGGAGGTCCTCCAACCAAAGTGGGTGAAAGAATAAACGTTAAAAATGCAGAAGATCATATTTTTGGAATGGTGCTCATGAATGATTGGAGTGGTAGGCATAATTAAATATCATAATTAATAGTATAGTATAAAATTAATATTTAATCCAGAAAACCCATTTGGGATTCGTTGCTTTGGAATGAGCTCCTCGAAAATGAAATGATTGCATTTGATTTCAATTGGTTTTGTAAATTTCCAAAGGTTGCGGGTTCGAACCTCACTCCAGACTAGCAAGTTAGTCCTATTTTTATAGCACAAGCGTTTAGCTTAGTTTGAAAATAGTAAGAATATTGATGTGACACGTATTCCGTGTTCAAATCTCTATTTAAAAATAAATAAAAAAAAAATACATACGACGATAGGAATTTTGCCTCACTTCTCATCATTGTGTCTCCTACTTGTAGTACTTACCTCATAACCTTTTAAAGTTAAGATATTAGGTAAAAGAAAAAATAAATTTGTTGGTTTTTCTCACCTATGAATCTAAAATTTCTGTCAGACTGTTGTTCCTAATTGGTCGAAAATTGCAATGCTTTCCATGGTGAGGACTAGTTTAAAATGTGGTAAGTAGCCGGAAAACATCTTGAAATTTTAGAGCGTAGTGGGGGGAAGTTTGCGCATGTACCATTCCACTAAAGAGACCCAAATTTTGTCTTCTGCGCATTCCCCCACTACGCCAAAAAATTTCTAGAAGTTTGCCGACAACTGTATTTCAATAGCATTCCTTTATATTTGCTTGCAGTTTTAATAAAATCATATTTTTGTGTGCTATTGTCCTACCATATCAATTGATAGTAAATTTATCTTTTCCAGCACGTGATATTCAAAAGTGGGAATATCAACCTCTTGGACCTTTCACATCTAAAAACTTTGGGACAACAATATCACCGTGGATTGTCACCATAGAAGCTCTTAAACCTTTTATTGTACCAAATGTGGAACAAGATCCGATTCCATTCCCGTATCTTCGTCACGATGACGCATTTAATTTTGATATCAAACTAGAAGTAGAACTACAACGTAAGTGAATCTGTTGTATTACTTTTAGTTTAACATTCGGGTACCGGAAGATTGAAAACAGATCGGGGGCCGGAATAGGGTACAAACGGCACCCCAATCAAATTTTCATTGTGATGCAGAATAATGGTTTAAAAATGTTCTATAATATTTTAATTATATTTCTTATACAATGCGAACGAGATTATACTAAATTTTGTCATTTTATAAGAAACCGTAGTACTTTGACGTCTTATAACTCACAAGCGTCCGACTGACAGAAGCTGTGCAAGCAGAATGAATTATTCAGCGTAATGTGCCGCTAATCATGTATATTCAGAAATCTGAATTTATTATTACTACATAAGAATTATCGAATATAATTTTACTATTCAAGCAACAAAATTGATAATTTTTTAAGCCTAATATCTTGGTATTTTTAAATAGGCATCTTATATTTTTCGTATTTTTTGAAATATGAATATAATATTTAGATAATTATTTTTTCAGCGCAAAACGGCCCTAGCACTGTTTTATGTCGTGGAAATTATAACATGTTATATTGGACCCCCAAACAACAATTGGCTCATCATACAGTGACGGGATGTAATGTAAATCCTGGAGATTTGATGGCCTCAGGAACTATCAGCGGAGAGGTTTGCCTCCTAACACTAATTTTTGTGTCGTATACATTTATTCCATACATTATTATTAGAACTTGAAATATTTTTGTTGCAGGAATCTGATTCTTTTGGCTCCATGTTAGAATTATCATGGAGAGGAACAAAACCAATCGTTCTTAAAAATGGAGAATCTCGAAAGTTTTTGCAAGATGGTGATACAGTAATTTTGAAGGGACACTGCGAAAATGAAAATGGCGTAAGAATCGGCTTTGGAAAGTGTGAAGGAAAACTTCTTCCAGCGACTGAATTTGTGTGATTTATCAATTTTTGTACAATTTCATTTCTAATGTTGTGTTTTTTGAGATATATAATCAAGAATAAACCAGTTTATTAAAATTTTCGCTTTATTTACATAAAATACTTTTTTTTTTACATTTTTCGTGCTTAGCGCTTCTGGATTATTCTGGAGAAAAGCTCGATAAACATTGTTCTTTGCATTATCTATACAAGAAGTTGAAGTTAAAATTTTACAACCGTGCCCAGTCCACCCAACACCACCTTGTGTCTAGGAGGTAGGGATGGGTAAAAAATATCGATATATCAATATATCGATATTTTTTTTGAAAAATATCGATATCCATCGTCGATATATTTTTTAGCGATATATCGAATATCGATATTTTTTTTCAATATATCGATATTTTTTTCAGGAATAACCGATATTTTTTTCTTGTATCTTTTTCACTTTTTTTCTGGCGACCTTTTTTTGGGTATCTTTTTCACTTTTTTCATCGATATATTTTTTTCGATATATCGATAGTTTTTTCTCGATATATCGATATATTTTTCCGATTTATCAATATATTTTTTCGATATATCGATATTTTTTTCCCGATATATCGATATATATTTTTTCGATATATCGATATTTTTTCCCGATATACCGATATATTTTTTCCGACATATCGATATTTTTTCCGGTGATTTTTTTTTTGGTCGCCAAAAGCTTATTCCCCTTACATTTTTGAAAAAATAATATCGATAAATTTTTCGCAATGTATATCGATTATTTTCGATACTTTTTAAAAATATCGATTCGATATATATTGATGTACCGGAGTCGGGGGGGTGGGGTCAGAGGGGTCAGAGGTGATATTAAATCACGGTGTAGTAAACCGGCCGGGAGATCTCAGATCTACGTTTGCCGGCGGTTATGCCCTCCCCTAGGTACAATCAAAACGTCAGGTGACTGACTAGGACACTGATATCTCGAGGCGGGTGAAGGGATAGAAAAATAATGAAATCGAAACAATTTTACAAGTCTCTATATTGGGCACTGTAGCAAATTAATTTACATGAAACATTAATCTTAACTTACATACGACGCAGCAAAGTGGTTACTAATTTAAAAATTACATGAACCCTAATTTAGAGGGAGAGGACCAAATTATAAACAAAGAAAGAAAAAAAGACAAAACACATAAAAAATCTGATCTTACTGCTAAAATGTATGGTGACGAGATTAAATTAACACTTCGGTAGAAACAGGTGGGCGGAGAAAAAGTCTTTAGATCGGGGTAACCTGTTTCGGAGAGTTCGGCAAGTGTCTTCTTCGTGCTGCTTCGTGGTGGGCGGCGGCTTCTGGGTCGGCGTCGGCGTCGTCCTCTGACGTGTGACAGGCTACGTCGGCGGCTTCTGACGTCGGCGTCGTGGCGGTCGGTAGCGAGACGTCGCTTCTTTTGTCACTGGGCGTCGCGGCGGTACACTGTGCGTCGCGGTTTCTGATACGTCGTTTCTGGCGTCGCGATGCCGATTCGGTGGTCGCTACCGTTCGGACT
The DNA here is from genome assembly GCA_016648135.1 of Agrypnia vestita. Taxonomy (NCBI): domain Eukaryota; kingdom Metazoa; phylum Arthropoda; class Insecta; order Trichoptera; family Phryganeidae; genus Agrypnia; species Agrypnia vestita. The sequence continues at coordinate 17,990 of JADDOH010006886.1, read as the reverse complement.
TACTTTCTTCGAGAGTTACCAGGGTATTCGGCCGGACCGATTTTACGGGTCAGGCTAGAGTTCCTGGTCTCTCCACCTTCAGCTTCTAACTTCAACTCAACTCCTAACTCCAACTTCAACTGGTTTCTCGGCGGCTGGCTTCGCCTTATATTCTCTTCTCGCCGGCCTGAGGCGTGACCGACGGTGGAAAGGGGGCATCCCTTAGCTCCCTATTGGTCCGGATGATGTAGACCGTCTCCCGGTCGGGCCGCTCTTGATCCACCCTCGTCGTCCATTGGCTTCCTCTGGGTCCATCCCAGGCCCCGATGGACGTTACTGGTTACGGGACCCGGCGTCGCATATGTTACGCCCCCTATTGTTCTCCCAGTTTGCGGCTAATCTCGATGCTTTTCTGGTATGTAGGCCTAAACACTTTGTTATTTCACGAACGCTTTGTTCACTGTTCATATCCCTATCCCGTCACCAAAACACATTGCAAAATGAATTAAACTTAAGGAAAATACTACAGTACAAATTGGCAAAGGCGGAAAATTGAAAACACAAATCCGCATCAACACTTTACCCAACATTACCCAAAAATAAAACTGCTTACATATACATACTTAATTAAATCGACACGCCAGACATATTTTTATCGAGCAGTTATTTCTACCATTATTGACTAATTACATGGGATTGACGCAGGGTTTCATTAGATCACAGTAAAATTCCTTGAGTATGCATTACAATATTAATCTTATCATTAAGTCGTCGGTTTGATTCTTACAGTAGGCCTCCCAATATTTAACGTTATTTATACATTACAACATTACAGGTCAACCCTTATCATTTTACATTGATTATCTTCGATACCTCCACAAAATCATTATTATTTGTTTTTCTTTTATATATGATACACCGGACGGCATTTAAAATTTACCACTCCGCATATTCTCTTCCTTTATTTTTCTTTTTAATTTTTTTTCTTTAACAATGACAACATGTACTTGATACTTAGTTTTATTTTTAATTTTAGCTTAAATAAAACAAGCTATCGTACTTCTTAGTTGGACCAAACATAATTGTCAATATGTGACATAGAGATACAAAACAAAGGGCTAAAATTATACAGACATCGTGGCATTTCTTAGTGAATCAATTAACATAAAAACTTATTTACACGGGATACATGCTTCAAGCGGGTCCCCTAATGTTAATGTTCTGTATACATCTTTGTAATTTCTTTTGGGATTACAAAGTACATGAATTTGCATCAACGCCACTTTCCCGAAAGGAATGCTTACATATACTAACATAATCAAATTCGATAAACATTTTTTTTTTCAAGAAATTATGTTAAACCTTATTGCTAGAAGAACAATTAAGAAAACTTGGCGTAAATTAAATAATATAACATTATTTACACCTAAATAATGAAAATTCTTACTTCAATATGTAAGCTGGATTGAATGCAAAACATTTTTTTTTTGGACTTTCATTATACTAATCATTATCTTATCAAATCAGCTTTCTTCCACCCCTGGTATAAGAATATAGGAAAAGAATAAAAATAGAGAACACTAAAAAATTATATAAGCCACATTCCACCCGGCAGACAATTGAAAATTTTCCAAACAAGAATTATTTTGAGCTTTATTATTACTAGATTAAAACAACTATTTTAAAAATAGACCGACAAATTATATTGCTTAAACGAGTAATCAAAACAATAATTGCATGTTTACAGATAGGTTATATACCTACAACCTACAAATTTGTATGAAAAAAAAAACAATATTGGGAGCTTGAATAACTAATGACAAATTAACATTATTCTTAAAAATAATTAAAACTCACAAATTAACCTTATTCAACTAGGTGTAATACATGAAAACACAAGGCATGAAAGCCTCGATCCAAATGAAAACGTAAGACATGAAAGCCTCGATCTAAAGTAATATTAATGTTTATTCCAACACGGCATTTACCTATTTGCAATTAATTAAACTATTTTGTTTCAACCCCGTGTGCTAAAATTCATTCTGCAGACAGATTTCAAAAGACTAAAAGGTCGGAATCTTATATCCCGTCAACCGTGTTACATCTTTTCACGAGATAATATTCTATTACGTTGTATATTACATATTACATCAATCTCAAACATAATACAATCAAGTTTTTTTCCTTTTATTCTGATCAATACATTTTTTATTATTTGCCACAAGTTAGATTAATTCGGGATGATCTCGTTATCATTTCAAATTGCAATGTCCCGTTCATTTCGGTCCTTAGCTACATATAAAACGAGTAACCTCCACCTGCAGAGGTGGCCTGGGTTATCTAAATTATCATTACCTTACCTAAATTAAACATATCAGTTGCTCATTAATTAGGTACATATTACATTGATATTATGATTCACCACTTTGCCTCAATTTCTAATTCGGCCTCTACCTTCTTAATTGATTGACCCCTGTTATCTTTATTGATAATGACCGCCTGGTCGTGCGTTGCGGGATCTTCGCGCCCTTATATTAATAATATGATTTTTTATACGATCCTACATCCCGCGGATAGCGTCGCCATGTGGCGGATCGGTATGTCAGCGCTTTCTAAAACATCTCTATTGTCTGTCGAGGACAATAGTAAGTTTACTGCGACGACTTTCGGAATTATTATCTTGTTTTTTTAAAAAAAATGTCTTTCCCAAAACAATGGCGACTTCTCTAACAAACGCAGCTTTCTAAACCGTTGTCCCATGTGTTCGCATTTGGCCAAGATGTTCTTTCTATTGTTTAATCGGGGTTAGAGATATACGTCCCGCTGCAAGAAAAGGTTTACCGTTTTTACCCTTCCAAGATGTTACTTAAGAACAAAAGGTTGCGAACGTATTGTCCATCCTAACGAAAGGCCGTGCACTATTAATGTCTTCTGCGATACCCAACGCCCTCGGCAACCCTAACTTTCTAATTCATTGTTTCATATGTTTTATGGCGGGCTATCCTAGGAGCCATCGTCCGTCGCAATGTTATTTTTTTGAACAATAGGTCACATATTTCGTCCTCGAACAAAAGATCGAACATGACCGGCTGTGACCACATGGCGCGTGATCTTCGAAACATGGGCGCTTTGATTTCGGTATTGCCCTAGGACAAAATTAATAACCTGGTTCGCGTCATATTCCGGTACATCAACACGCACCCCCCCGAGTTGACGCGAACCGGTTATTATTAGGCCACCTGATGTGCGTTTAGTGGTCGCTAGCACTCCCTCTTCAGCATTAGCCCAGCGACCTAACCTATCGTCCCGCGCGAAGAGCCAAGGCGACAAAACAAAAAAAATATCTCGGACTGACTCCTGACCTAGGGGTTATCAAACTATATTGGGGAACAGGGGAAACGGAAAAAAAATCTCCAGCCTTCTGGCTTCCGGTGCCACTCATCTCCCTTCCGGTTATTACTTGCGTGCGTGCGTGTGTGTATGTGTGCGTTTTCCTATGCAGCCCTCCTCGCTCTTTTTCTCACTTCACTCCGGCGGGTCCATGTCGGCCCTGCCGACGATGGGGTCCGCGCCCGCGACCCCCCTTTCGGGTCCTTCCTCGCCTAACACGCCCTTGTGCTCCGGCGGTTTCCTTCGTCGTCTCCCCCTTATGCATCCATATCGGCGCCCTGCCGATGATGGAACCGTGCCCGTGACCGCTGCCTGGGTCCTCCGTCGTCTCATGCTCGTCCCGCTTCGTCCTACTTCGTCATCCCTGCGTCCGCATTCAGCGCTCTAGCCTTGCTGGACTCTGTTCTACGCCCGCTGCATATTCCGGCGCCACAACACATACAAGGAAACACACGCCGCACTAACGCGCCTCGCACTGAGACCGGTTTTGGACAATGAGAATTATGAATATAAAAAAAAAAACGAATAATGCCTACATCGTCGCCTCGGCCACCTCGTATCCTATTTATCGCGAATTCCGAACTACGCATCGCTTGGTACTTAACTCACTTCCGGTCCGATAGTAAATCTTAAACAACGGATAAAAAAAAACGGTAAAATAGAAAGTGGCACCTACTCTCTCAAGTGTACGATAACGAGAGAGAAAAAAGTACTCTGAATCTCCCTTTCTTACTACGACTACAATTATTATTCACGTACAATACTCAATGAGTGGGCACATTAGGACCTACACTAAACTCATTATCGTCAGCGACCGTAAACTCGACCTAAATATACATTTTTGAAGTACTCGGTCGGCCCCTCCTAATTAAGTAACAATGGGGTGTTATGGGGATTATCGGCGCCTGGGGCCGTTGACCCGCTATTTACTATTCCTAGCTCGAGTGCATCATAAAACGACCTTTCCCGGCGCCCATTGTCCGGGACGAAACCAAAATGGTTTGACTGTCGGCACACCGCTGTCATTTCGGTAATCTATCGGAATATATTTTATTCTTACGTGTTAACTAATTTCTAATATCTCCACTTAATTCTAACTTATATAAACGAGAAAAAAATTAAAAGTGTTTCCGGGAGAAGAACTGCTGCTATAATCGTCCGTACTCTAATTTAGATCTATTCTTACTATAATGTCTTCATTTTGGTGCCCCGATAAAATAATATTTTGGTATCCGGTTGTCTCCCCGGACATATCAAAACCGCGAAAAGATTCGCCGACTGTACAACGCTATCCGCCCTTCGTGAAATCCGCGGTTCTACTCGCGCCGCGAGCCTTATCGCGACAAAAATCGTCTGCAGGAAAATTACATAGTAACATATTCCTACTTGTGACGGTTGGCGAAATCGTTCCCTTTCCGCGCACGATTTTCTTTCTTTACGGAACCCCATGGTTAGGTGCACGATTCGTCGCCCACAAGTTTATCATATGGTACCGACCGGGTAAGTTATTAGGCTCGAATACTTAGGTCTGTGGGCGCCAGGTACTTTAAGGTTGAAGTACCAACCGATTAGCTCGATTCTATCATCCCTCGTTTCACTCGCTTGATATCAGTGTCTTTAATCTATAACTCAGGGTGGAATCCGCCAGAAAACCCTATTCCGGCGTGCGTTATACGCACGAGCCCCGCGTTGGAAGCGCCACTTGATATACCAGAGTAGGGGGGGTAAGGTCTGAGGTGCCAGAGGTAAAATTAAATCACGGTGTGGTAAACCGGCCGGGAGATCTCAGATCTACGTATGCCGGCGGTTACGCCCTCCCCTAGGTACAATCAAAACGTCAGGTGACTGACTAGGACACTGATATCTCGAGGCGGGTGAAGGGATATAAAAATAATAAAATCGAAACAATTTTACAAGTTTCTATATTGGGCACTGTAGCAAATTAACTTACATGAAACATTAATCTCAACTTACATACGACGCAGCAAAGTGGTTACTAATTTAAAAATTACATGAACCCTAATTTAGAGGGAGAGGACAAAATTATAAACAAAGAAAGAAAAAAGACAAAACACATAAAAAATCTGATCTTACTGCTAAAATGGATGGTGACGAGATTAAATTAACACTTCGGTAGAACCAGGTGGGCGGAGAAAAAGTCTTTAGATCGGGGTAACCTGTTTCGGAGAGTTCTGCAGGTGTCTTCTTCGTGCTGCTTCGTGGTGGGCGGCGGCTTCTGGCGTCGGCGTCGTCCTCTGACTGTGCAGGCTACGTCGGCGGCTTCTGACGTCGGCGTCGTGGCGGTCGGCATCGGGGCGTCGCTTCTTTTGTCACTGGGCGTCGCGGCGGCACTGATACTTAGGCGTTTGCGGCGGTGCGTCACAGCACTCGGTAGCGGATGGCGGTTGTTGCCGTTCGCGCTTTCGCTCCTCCAGGAGTTGCTAGAGTGATCGGCGATGCTGTTTTTACGGGCACCGCTAGAATCTCTAGCTTCTCCACAAAACGGTCCTGGGTAAGCGGTGGGTACCATTCACAGCTTCTCCACACTCAACTCAACTCGACTCAACTCCTAACTCAACTGCCTTCTTGGCGGCCGGCTTCGCCTTATATTCTCTCCCCGGCGACCCAGGGTGTGGTCGCGGGGAGTCGAGGGGAAGCCTCCAGTTGGTCTTCCGCCGATTGGCTCCTTTGATGTCTGCCCCCGTCGTCCATTCGTCTCTCCAGGTCCCGATTGACGCTATTGGTTACTGAACCCAATGTTGCCTCCGTTCCGCCCCCTATTGTTCTCCCAGTTTGCGGCTAATCTCGATGCTTTTCTGGTATGTAGGCCTAAACACTTTGTTATTTCACGAACGCTTTGTTCACTGTTCATATCCCTATCCCGTCACCAAAACACATTGCAAAATGAATTAAACTTAAGGAAAATATTACAGTACAAATTGGCAAAGGCGGAAAATTGAAAACACAAATTCGCATCAACACTTATTACCTAAAAATAAAACTGCTTACATATACATACTTAATTAAATCGACACGCCAGATAGACATATTTTTATCGACCAGTTATTTCTACCATTATTGACTAATTACATGGGATTGAACGTAGGGTTTCATTAGATCATAGTAAAATTCCTTAAGTATGCATTACAATATCAATCTTGTTATTAAGTGTCAGTTTGATTCTTACAGTAGGCCTCCCAATATTTAACGTTATTTATACATTACATCATTACAGGTCAATCCTTATCATTAACATTGATTGAACGTTATTTATACATTACATCATTACAGGTCAATCCTTATCATTTCATTGATTATCTTCGATACCTCCACAAAATCATTATTATTTCTTTTTTTCTTTTTTATATGATAAACCGGACGGTATTTAAAATTTACCACTCCGCATATTCTCTTCCTTTCTTTTTCTTTTTTAATTTTTTTTCTTTAACAATGACAACATGTACTTGATACTTAGTTTTATTTTTAATTTTAGCTTAAATAAAACAAGCTATCGTACTTCTTAGTTGGACCAAACATAATTGTCAATATGTGACATAGAGATACAAAACAAAGGGCTAAAATTATACAGACATCGTGGCATTTCTTAGTGAATCAATTAACATAAAAACTTATTTACATGGGATACATGCTTCAAGCGGGTCCCCTAATGTTAATGTTCTGTATACATCTTTGTAATTTCTTTTGGGATTACAAAGTACATGAATTTGCATCAACGCCACTTTCCCGAAAGGAATGCTTACATATACTAACATAATCAAATTCGATAGACACTTTTTTTTTCAAGAAATTATGTTAAACCTTATTACTAGAAGAAAAATTAAGAAAACTTGGCGTAAATTAATTAATGTAACATTATTTACACCTAAATAATGAAAATTCTTACTTCAATATGTAAGCTGGATTGAATGCAAAACATTTTTTTTGGACTTTCATTATACTAATCATTATCTTATCAAATCAGCTTTCTTCCACCCCTGGTATAAGAATATAGGAAAAGAATAAAAATAGAGAACACAAAAAAATTATATAAGCCACATTCCACCCGGCAGACAATTGAAAATTTTCCAAACAAGAATCATTTCGAGCTTTATTATTACTAGATTAAAACAATTATTTTAAAATAGACCGACAAATTATATTGCTTAAACGAGTAATCAAAACAATAATTGCATGTTTACAGATAGGTTATATACCTACAACCTACAATTTGTATAAAAAAAAACACAATATTGGGAGCTTGAATAACTAATGACAAATTAACATTATTCTTAAAAATAATTAAAACTCACAAATTAACATTATTCAACTAGGTGTAATACATGAAAACATAAGACATAAAAGCCTCGATCTAAAGTAATATTAATGTTTATTCCAACACGGCATTTACTTATTTGCAATTAATTAAACTATTTTGTTACAACCCCGTGTGCTAAAATTCATTCTGCAGACAGATTTCAAAAACTAAAAAGTCGGAATCTTATATCTCTTCAACCGTGTTACATCTTTTCACGAGATAATATTCTATTACGTTATATATTATATATTACATCAATATCAAACATCGTCGGCAATAATACAATCAAATTTTTTCCTTTTGTTACGATCAATACATTTTCTATTATTTGCTACAAGTTAGATTAATTCGGGATGATCTCGTTATTATTTCAAATTGCAATGTCCCGTTCATTTCGATACTTAACAATAGAATACAGAATAAATGAGGAAACTACATATAAAACGAGTAACATCCACCTGCAGAGGTGGCCTGGGTTATCTAAACAATCATTACCTTACTTAAATTAAACATATCAGTTGCTCATTAATTAGGTACATATTACATTGATATTATGATTCACCACTTTGCCTCAATTTCTAATTCGGCCTCTACCTTCTTAATTGATTGACCCCTGTTATCTTTATTGATAATGACCGCCTGGTCGTGCGTCGCGGGATCTTCGCGCCCTTATATTAATAATATGATTTATACGATCCTACATCTCGCGGATAGCGTCGCCATGTGGGAGATCGGTATGTCAGCGCTTTCTAAAACATCTCTATTGTCTGTCGAGGACAATAGTAAGTTTACTGCGACGACTTTCGGAATTATTATCTTGTTTTTCTAAAAAATGTCTTTCCCAAAACAATGGCGACTTCTCTAACAAACGCAGCTTTCTAAACCGTTGTCCCATGTGTTCGCATTTGGCCAAGATGTTCTTTCTATTGTTTAATCGGGGTTAGAGATATACGTCCCGCTGCAAGAAAAGGTTTACCGTTTTTACCCTTCCAAGATGTTACTTAAGAACAAAAGGTTGCGAACGTATTGCCCATCCTAACAAAAGGCCGTGCACTATTAATGTCTTCGGCAACCCTAACTTTCTAATTCATTGTTTCATATGTTTTATGGCGGGCTATCCTAAGAGCCATCGTCCGTCGCAATGTTATTTTTTTGAACAATAGGTCACATATTTCGTCCTCGAACAAAAGATCGAACATGCCGGGGCTGTGACCACATGGCGCGTGATCTTCGAAACATGGGCGCTTTGATTTCGGTATTGCCCTAGGACAAAATTAATAACCTGGTTCGCGTCATATTCCGGTACATCAACACGCACCCCCCCGAGTTGACGCGAACCGGTTATTATTAGGCCACCTGATGTGCGTTTGGTGGTCGCTAGCACTCCCTCTTCAGCATTAGCCCAGCGACCTAACCTATCGTTCCGCGCGAAGAGCCAAGGCGACGAAACAAAAAAAAATATCTCGGACTGACTCCTGACCTAGGGGTTATCAAACTATATTGGGGAACAGGGAAAACGGAAAAAAAATCTCCAGCCTTCTGGCTTCCGGTGTCACTCATCTCCCTTCCGGTTATTACTTGCGTGCGTGCGTGTGTGTATGTGTGCGTTTTCCTATGCAGCCCTCCTCGCTCTTTTTCTCACTTCACTCCGGCGGGTCCATGTCGGCGCCCTGCCGACGATGGGGTCCGCGCCCGCGACCCCCCTTTCGGGTCCTTCCTCGCCTAACACGCCCTTGTGCTCCGGCGGTTTCCTTCGTCGTCTCCCCCTTATGCATCCATATCGGCGCCCTGCCGATGATGGAACCGTGCTCGTGACCGCTGCCTGGGTCCTCCGTCGTCTCACGCTCGTCTCGCTTCGTCCTACCTCGTCATCCCTGCGTCCGCATTCAGCGCTCTAGCCTTGCTGGACTCTGTTCTACGCCCGCTGCATATTCCGGCGCCACAACACATACAAGGAAACACACGCCGCACTAACGCGCCTCGCACTGAGACCGGTTTTGAACAAGGAGAATTATGAATATTTAAAAAAAAACAAATAATGCCTACATCGTCGCCTCGGCCACCTCGTATCCTATTTATCGCGAATTCCGAACTACGCATCGCTTGGTACTTAACCCACTTCCGGTCCGATAGTAAATCTTAAACGACGAATAAAAAAAAACGGTAAAATAGAAAGTGGCGCCTACTCTATATTCAAGTGTACGATAACGAGAGAGAAAAAAAAACACTCTGAATCTCCCTTTCTTACTACGACTACAATTATTGTTCACGTACTCAGAGGCAGTAAAACATTACCAGTCGTCCTCAATGAGTGGGCACATTAGGACCTACACTAAACTCATTATCGTCAGCGACCGTAAACTCGACCTAAATATACATTTTTGAAGTACTCGGTCGGCCCCTCCTAATTAAGTAACAATGGGGTGTTATGGGGATTATCGGCGCCTGGGGCCGTTGACCCGCTATTTATTATCCCTAGCTCGAGTGCATCATAAAACGACCTCTCTCGGCTCCCATTGTCTGGGACGAAACCAGAATGGTTTGACTGTCGGCACGCCGCTGTCATCTTGTTAATCTATCGGAATATATTTTATTCTTACGTGTTAACTAATTTCTAATATCTCCACTTAATTCTAACTTATATAAACGAGAAAAAAATTAAAAGTGTTTCCGGGAGAAGAACTGCTGCTATAATCGTCCGTACTCTAATTTAAATCTATTCTTACTATAATGTCTTCATTTTGGTGCCCCGGTAAAATAATATCTTGGTATCCGGTTGTCTCCCCGGACATATCAAAACCGCGAAAAGATTCGCCGACTGTACAACGCTATCCGCCCTTCGTGAAATCCGCGGTTCTACTCGCGCCGCGAGCCTTATCGCGACAAAAATCGTCTGCAGGAAAATTACATAGTAACATATTCCTACTTGTGACGGTTGGCGAAATCGTTCCCCTTTCCGCGCACGATTTTCTTTCTTTACGGAACCCCATGGTTAGGTGCACGATTCGTCGCACACAAGTTTATCATATGGTACCGACCGGGTAAGTTATTAGGCTCGATTACTTAGGTCTGTGGGCGCCAGGTACTTTAAGGTTGAAGTACCAACCGATTAGCTAGATTCTATCATCCCTCGTTTCACTCGCTTGATATCAGTGTCTTTAATCTAAATCTCAGGGTGGAATCCGCCAGAAAACTCTTTTCCGGCGTGCTTTATACGCACGGGCCCCACGTTGGGCGCCACTTGATATACCAGAGTCGGGGGGGGGTAAGGTCTGAAGGGTCAGAGGTGATATAAAATCACGGTGTAGTAAACCGGCCGGGAGATCTCAGATCTAGGTATGCCGGCGGTTACGCCCTCCCCTAGGTATAATCAAAACGTCAGGTGACTGACTAAGACACTGATATCTCGAGGCGGGTGAAGGGATATAAAAATAATAAAATCGAAACAATTTTACAAGTTTCTATATTGGGCACTGTAGCAAATTAATTTACATGAAACATTAATCTTAACTTACATACGACGCAGCAAAGTGGTTACTAAATTTAAAAATTACATGAACCCTAATTTAGAGGGAGAGGACAAAATTATAAACAAAGAAAGAAAAAAGACAAAACACATAAAAAATCTGATCTTACTGCTAAAATGTATGGTGACGAGATTAAATTAACACTTCGGTAGAACCAGGTGGGCGGAGAAAAAGTCTTTAGATCGGGGTAACCTGTTTCGGAGAGTTCGGCAGGTGTCTTCTTCGTGCTGCTTCGTGGTGGGCGGCGGCTTCTGGCGTCGGCGTCGTCCTCTGACTGTGCAGGCTACGTCGGCGGCTTCTGACGTCGGCGTCGTGGCGGTCGTCGGCAGAGCGTCGGTCCTTTCGTCACTGGGCGTCGCGGCGGCACTGATACTTAGGCGTTTGCGGCGGTGCGTCACAGCACTCGGTAGCGGATGGCGGTTGTTGCCTTTCGCGCTTTCGCTCCTCCAGGAGTTGCTAGAGTGATCGGCGATGCTGTTTTTACGGGCACCGCTAGAATCTCTAGCTTCTCCACACTCGACTCAACTCGACTCGACTCCTAACTCAACTGCCTTCTTGGCGGCCGGCTTCGCCTTATATTCTCTCCCCGGCGACCCAGGGTGTGGTCGCGGGGACTCGAGGGGAAGCCTCCAGTTGGTCTTCTGCCGATTGGCTCCTTTGATGTCCGCCTCCATCGTTCATTCGTCTCTCCAGGTCCCGATTGACGCTATTGGTTACTGAACCCAATGTTGCCTCCGTTCCGCCCCCTATTGTTCTCCCAGTTTGCGGCTAATCTCGATGCTTTTCTGGTATGTAGGCCTAAACACTTTGTTATTTCACGATTCACGAACGCTTTGTTCACTGTTCATACCCCTATCCCGTCACCAAAACACATTGCAAAATGAATTAAACTTAAGGAAAATATTACAGTACAAATTGGCAAAGGCGGAAAATTGAAAACACAAATTCGCATCAACACTTATTACCTAAAAATAAAACTGCTTACATATACATACTTAATTAAATCGACACGCCAGACATATTTTTATCGAGCAGTTATTTCTACCATTATTGACTAATTACATGGGATTGACGCAGGGTTTCATTAGATCACAGTAAAATTCCTTGAGTATGCATTACAATATTAATCTTATTATTAAGTCGTCGGTTTGATTCTTACAGTAGGCCTCTCAATATTTAACGTTATTTATACATTACATCGTTACAGGTCAATCCTTATCATTAACATTGATTTAACGCTATTTATACATTACATCATTACAGGTCAATCCTTATCATTAACATTGATTCAACGTTATTTATACATTACATCATTACAGGTCAATCCTTATCATTTACATTTAAAATTTACCACTCCGCATATCCTCTTCCTTTCTTTTTCTTTTTAATTTTTTTTTTCTTTAACAATGACAACATGTACTTGATACTTAGTTTTATTTTTAATTTTAGCTTAAATAAAACAAGCTATCGTACTTCTTAGTTGGACCAAACATATTTGTCAATATGTGACATAGAGATACAAAACAAAGGGCTAAAATTATACAGACATCGTGGCATTTCTTAGTGAATCAATTAACATAAAAACTTATTTACATGGGATACATGCTTCAAGCGGGTCCCCTAATGTTAATGTTCTGTATACATCTTTGTAATTTCTTTTGGGATTACAAAGTACATGAATTTGCATCAACGCCACTTTCCCGAAAGGAATGCTTACATATACTAACATAATCAAATTCGATAAACATTTTTTTTCAAGAAATTATGTTAAACCTTATTACTAGAAGAAAAATTAAGAAAACTTGGCGTAAATTAATTAATGTAACATTATTTACACCTAAATAATGAAAATTCTTACTTCAATATGTAAGCTGGATTGAATGCAAAACATTTTTTTTAGGACTTTCATTATACTAATCATTATCTTATCAAATCAGCTTTCTTCCACCCCTGGTATAAGAATATAAGAAAAGAATAAAAATAGAGAACACTAAAAAAATTATATAAGCCACATTCCACCAGGCAGACAATTGAAAATTTTCCAAACAAGAATTATTTTGAGCTTTATTATTACTAGATTAAAACAACTATTTTAAAAATAGACCGACAAATTATATTGCTTAAACGAGTAATCAAAACAATAATTGCATGTTTACAGATAGGTTATATACCTACAACCTACAAATTTGTATGAAAAAAAAATACAATATTGGGGGCTTGAATAACTAATGACAAATTAACATTATTCTTAAAAATAATTAAAACTCACAAATTAACATTATTCAACTAGGTGTATGTAATATATGAAAACGTAAGACATGAAAGCCTCGATCTAAAGTAATATTAATGTTTATTCCAACACGGCATTTACCTATTTGCAATTAATTAAACTATTTTGTTTCAACCCCGTGTGCTAAAATTCATTCTGCAAACAGATTTCAAAAGACTAAAAAGTCGGAATCTTATATCTCTTCAACCGTGTTACATTTTTTTTTTTCGAGATAATATTCTATTACGTTATATATTATATATTACATCAATATCAAACATCGTCGGCAATAATACAATCAATACATTTTTTATTATTTGCCACAAGTTAGATTAATTCGGGATGATCTCGTTATCATTTCAAATTGCAATGTCCCGTTCATTTCGGTCCTTAACTACATATAAAACGAGTAACCTCCACCTGCAGAGGTGGCCTGGGTTATCTAAATTATCATTACCTTACTTAAATTAAACATATCAGTTGCTACTTAATTAGGTACATATTACATTGATATTATGATTCACCACTTTGCCTCAATTTCTAATTCGGCCTCTACCTTCTTAATTGATTGACCCCTGTTATCTTTATTGATAATGACCGCCTGGTCGTGCGTTGCGGGATCTTCGCGCCCTTATATTAATAATATGATTTTTTATACGATCCTACATCCCGCGGATAGCGTCGCCATGTGGCGGATCGGTATGTCAGCGCTTTCTAAAACATCTCTATTGTCTGTCGAGGACAATAGTAAGTTTACTGCGACGACTTTCGGAATTATTATCTTGTTTTTCTAAAAAATGTCTTTCCCAAAACAATGGCGACTTCTCTAACAAACGCAGCTTTCTAAACCGTTGTCCCATGTGTTCGCATTTGGCCAAGATGTTCTTTCTATTGTTTAATCGGGGTTAGAGATATACGTCCCGCTGCAAGAAAAGGTTTACCGTTTTTACCCTTCCAAGATGTTACTTAAGAACAAAAGGTTGCGAACGTATTGTCCATCCTAACAAAAGGCCGTGCACTATTAATGTCTTCGGCGATACCCAACGCCCTCGGCAACCCTAACTTTCTAATTCATTGTTTCATATGTTTTATGGCGGGCTATCCTAAGACGATCGTCCGTCGCAATGTTATTTTTTCGAACAATAGGTCACATATTTCGTCCTCGAACAAAAGATCGAACATGCCGGGGCTGTGACCACATGGCGCGTGATCTTCGAAACATGGGCGCTTTGATTTCGGTATTGCCCTAGGACAAAATTAATAACCTGGTTCGCGTCATATTCCGGTACATCAATGTTACAGCGAATTTGCTTTTTTAGTGAGACTATACTTTCACTAGTAAAAATGTACTTTTCCCGGTCGGGCAGAGTGGGGGCAGTGAAAACATCTAAATCAACGAATTCTCAGATTCACTACACATAATCCGTGAAAATACATTACTCAAAGCATAGACAATATATCGGTGAAACCATCAATTTGTACACGTAATTCTTAAAGCGTAGAAAGTATAAAGGCGGCACTACACTAGACGATTTTTATTCATTTTGCGGTCCTATTTTAACTCCTAAATTAAAATAGGACAGCGGCACCGCAAAACGAATACGAATCGCGAAGTAAGGTGTCGGCTGAAAGATCGCGCACTCGGGTTTTTTATGATATCTGACGACTGCCGGAACAAAACGAGGTTATGTCACCATGTAAATATTGGGGGGTTAAGGGAAAATTTTTATTAATGAATATGTATTTTGTCAATTAAGTTTATTAAATATGTTTTTTTTATAACAATACAACAAAAGTTTATTTCTTACAAATATAGAAACATAAATAAACATACACCCGGTATTATTAATTTTAAATGAACCTTTAAAAGTGCGTCAAGTAACAAACACTCGATGCGAAAAATACAAAAATCAAAGAGATTCTAAGTCATCATTTACGTTTGAATTCATTCAGATTCTTCCGCATTTCCAATTTTCTATCTTTTTATCAAAAATGTGTCTAATGTCGTTTGCGTTTCTTGTTTGCGCACGTGTAAGCACGGGTGGTAGACGTACAACATAAAGTGCGCGGTTTTTAAGTTCGCAAACTTACTCGGCTCGACGTCGGTGACAGACGTGAAGCTTGCTCGCACCGTATCATTTTTATGAGTTTAATCGACTGTCTTTTGAATTATAAGATGATCAGAATTTCGTAAGTGTTCGCGATTAAAATTTTAAAAATATATTACGTTTTAGTTACCTACCTAAACTAATCATTGAATATCAAAGACCAGTCCAGAAGTGTGACACTTCGAGAAACAGAACTATCGCCACAGAATAGAGAATATGCTATCGCTCAAAGGATAAAAATTAGAAATACTGTCGCTTTGTGATGACTTTGGACTAGACTAGTGTAGAATGAGACACAAAACGCAAAATAAATTTTGAAAAACAAGGTCCATGTGCCATTAGAATCTTGTTATAAAATCATATAATGAAGAATTGGTGCAGACGAAACTTTCAACACTTCAAAATGACTATTTTAATAATATCCGTTACCTACATAATGTTGATTTGCACAGAAGAAATTAATAATGCAGTAAGAACCTTGTTCACGCAATAACTTATTAAATTGTTATTCAAGGCCCGGTTGTTTCAAATTGGATAAATAAAAGTTCGTTTAAAAGCATAGATTTTTACGGAAACGGATTTCAGACTTGTCAAATTTAATTTTTGACAGTTCGGAAACCAATAAATTCACTAGTAAGTGCAAGTTAAAATATTGTATTCATTTCTATTGGTGAAAAACTCTTTGAATATGATAAGAATGACCTTGAATATACTTTCTCTAAAATGCCAGTGAATGATGGACTCACTAGAAAATCAGATTCACTGTAACATATACATGCATTTACGTATTATAATATAGACACGTTATTCCCATACTAGCCGGCTTTCATATGTAACAAATTTTGCATTGAAAGAGACAACAAATCACGGCTCACAAACGCTCTGCGTGTAGACAGAAAAATTGGGTAATTTGAAGTCATGGTGACTAAAATAAAATACTCATTCATACAATAGTGTACGATACTCTGTTTCTTTTTCCGCGTAATCTCGCGCCTGATCACAACGAAGGTCCGTTCGATAACGAATGCAAGTAATGCAATTACCTTACTTTTGAGTTGCCAATATTTCACGCTTGTAACGTATCTACAGTTTATTATCTAATTGCATACATGTGTATATATGGCTTTAAAACCTTAATTTTTTTAAATAAAACCTTGAAATTTGTATATAATATATAAACAACAGACAAATTTAAACATTAATTGTTTAAAAACATAAACAAAAATAATATAATAATAAATATAAAATGTAAAATTAAAGAGAAAATGAAACAATTCGATGAAATTAAAATTATAAATAGTAATTTTATGCAATAGGCAAAATAATAAATTATAGAAGAAGAAATAAAACAATACATATCAATTCAATGAAAACAACATACTATGTACATATAATAAAAATATTTTTTAGAAATAATAATTATATTCAATAGGCGAGTTAACAAAAAATTGTATATACTTGTAGGTATACCAAGGATTTGTAAAGAAAAGACACATGCGCTCAATTTTTTATTTATTTCTGTAAATGCAATATTTTAGATTGTTCTTAAGAATTTTAGGCGCAATTGAAGATCTAAAATTAATTGTTTTGAAGTTGCAAAGACGTATTTGCCGCAATTTAACAGAGCAAAATAACTCTGCTTCGCAAGTTGAAAATTTTTTATTTTTTTCTTTTGCTTTAATCGATTGGTGATGCTTGTAAAATTAAAGAGCGAAATTCTAAATATTACTCTAGTTATACCTTGGAACAAATTGATTGCCGCGTGAATATGTCCATAACAATTGCTTCGCCAGGCAGCAATGAGCCATGCGCCAATTTGTGAATGCTTGTTGGGTGTTGGGCGACGTTGGCCCAATATATACTTCCTGGGTTCCAATTTTCAATCCTTGGGATTGGTTTGCAGCTGTTTGCAGTAGGGATGGGTCGTCGACATATTTACCGTCGACGAAACAAGACCGTCCACGTCCGTCCATCGACGAGACGATCAACTAGTTGAATTAGGCCCGGTTGTTTCAAATTCGATCAAAGCAAGCGTAGAGTTTAAACTGAAATTTTACTTTCTCCACCAATCAGACGATCCGTTTTCGTAAAAATCTATGCTTTTATCGACCGCTTACTTTGATCGAACTTGAAACAACCGGGCCTAAGTCAACTTCGTTACGCGGACGTTCTATCTAAACATCGGGACGATTGTCAACTGTCTACGGTTCGACGCGATGCTGCTCGACGGCTCAACCGTTGGCTATTTTTATTACGTTAATTTTTAAAATTTAAAGAAGTTCGAAGGAATATAGTTTCGGGGAAAGTAAAACCGCTACTTGTGCTTATATGTAAAAATAAATATTTTATTATTTATTTGTTTACGCACATTATAGGCTTTTTACATATTGTTTTATATACTT
>JADDOH010006885.1:0-27779 GCA_016648135.1 Agrypnia vestita | reverse complement strand
TAAGACATCCAACGTACTCTCCGAACCTTGCCCCAACAGATTACCATTTTTTTCGAAATTTGGATAACTTCTTGCAAAGGAAAAAATTCAACTCCGATGGGGCAGTCCAAACCGCCTTCAAAGATTTTATTGATTCCCGTCCGAATGGTTTTTTTAGTAATGGGATCGATGAACTACCTATGAGATGGCAAAAGTGCATAGATAGCAAAGGTACATACTTTGATTAAATAAATATATAATAATTTAAAAAAATCGGCTTTATGTTCCTCCCATACTAAACGCCAATTTCATATGTAAGGACCTAATATTATTTTTAATTGAATTTCACGTGTGTTAATATAATTGAAGTAGAGCAACAAAAAAAGATGCAGAATAATTAATTTTGACAGGATTATCAAAGATGATTGTGATTATTTAATTGGACTTATCACTGTCAAATAATTTAAATTTATTTTACGAAAAGTAAATTTGTTATTCTTAAGCAATAGATTATTATTTTAATTCATGTAATAGTGCATATAAATATATACCTACTCTTTGTAACGAAATAATATTCATAAATTTTCATCTTATCTAAAATTGATATGTATTTCCTAAGACGTATTTGAAATTAAGATATTTTCCCTTCCTTTCATATTTCTTCTGACATTTTAACAGTACACCATCATTATGTTACATCATAAATTTTTGTGATTATAATGGTAGTCGATTTAAATAGATAATTCTAATAAATTCTGGCGGTATTTGGTAATTATTGCTTCGACTGTAGGACTCCATTTTACCGAATGTATCGGATAACATGGTATGGGCACATTAAACGGAGACCACTAGACCACACGGTGAAGCAGGCAATGTCCATGGAGCTTCATGACAGTCATCCAGAGGAAGACCAACCTACTCCTGGATGACTCAATGTTCCAAAATACTCCAGAGAAACGGCCTAAATGAAAGAGATACCCAGAACTGAAGAAGATACAGCCTGAGAACAAGAAGAGCCGATCCCATCTGGTCAATGAGTTGGGACAGTGCAAGGAAGAAGAAAGATCGGAGTAAGTTAGGAAGCTAAACTTTATAATTGCATCTCATATTCGAATTGTTTCCTTTCAGCCTGTACTGACAGATATTTTCGACTCTACACAATTCCTGAGATACATTTTACAATTCTAGGGTTTCATAATCTCAGCTTATTCTTGTCGCGTGTAATCGCTTTATGTACGTCAAATTTCAAATATTACTTCACTTATCAATTAGAATCTCCCTCACAGCAGTTAAAACGTAATGAATATTGGTAATTAAATTTTTCTGTTTGCTTTCAGAATTAATGGTTCTTGATAATTTTTGTACATGTTTTGTACGCTATCAAATTAAACATTGTGGATATGGAATTGTGGTTTTATCTTTTTCCACGCATTTTGTATCAACATACAAATATTTCGACACATATACAAAGTATTGAAATTTATCTCAACTTATGTAGTCTTTGCGATTTATCACAACGCATTGTGGCGATTTATCCATTATTCCATGGACCCTTTACAGATACGTATTTTTACAAAATACTTTACATACCAAATTAAAATATGTAATTATAAGGAATTAATAATTTTTAGTACAGAGAAAACATTACATTTTCTCATTTATATTGTAAACGATGCAAAGAAAAATATATATTATTTTTTTAATCCGATTCGGAATATCTAAATATGTGTACATAAATAAATAAGCTCAAAGAGTTGTTTTTTGGGTAGATTTATATTTTATTTTCAATATTATTTCAATAACAAATTTATTAATATTGGAATATCGGATAATAAACGAGAAATTTCTTGCAAAAAAAACAGGAATAGGAATTGTAAACTTTTAGAAGAGAGATAATTTTAAAAGATTCTTAAATCTAATTAAAAAATTTCAATAAGAATATTAATTATAACAATCTTGGTAACTTACGAAGCCTGAAGCTAAACATTAAAATAATTTCATTTATTTCTAAGCGGGATAACGACTTTAAAAACTAATTTAAGAAATAATTGACATAAACCTATTTTTTTTTAAGAACTTCAAACGTTTTGCGATTCTTCAAAAAATTATTTCATTTTGCACAAACTGGAATAATTTAATTAACATTTTGTTCATGTAAAGTTGTGTAAATATATCTTTAAAATCTACTAAAATTTGATTTGAATGTCATTTGAATTGTTAGTGAGAATGACTGAAGTATTAATTGCAAGATAGTTAATTATTGCCGATCACGGGCATTCTATGAAAAATTGCTCTGCTATTTTCATTTTGCCTTAATAATGTAGTGTATTTTGTGTAGGTAGTCGAAGTTTTTTTCCGAATAATCTAGAATGTTTTGGGATAAAAAAGAAATTGTTAGAAAACGTGATTTTGAGAAGCCCAGTACCTCTTATATGCAAATGCGAAGGACGTGCAAGGCAAGATTGACAGAAGCGAAACCATAGAAATGAAGTCACAGAAAGCGAAACAGACAGCGGGTGATACCACAGACTAGAGGCGCGAGTGCGAGTACCTACATGCGGAATATTCGAATGTGCAAAACTAAGTGCTACAAACGACGTGCATCAGTATACTGGAGACAGGTGGAATGTTCTCTTCTATTTACTTTCTCTGATAATTTAATTTGTTAAAATAATAAAACAATGAAATCTGACAGCAGATTACATGACATTCTTTTATCTACAATTAAGGAATTTAAAAAAAATTCTCCGTTTAAATAATCCCTAAATAATAATAATTTCCAATGTCCGTCCATAACTTCGTACTTGGTTATAATAATTTTGAATGAGGAACCGATTTCACGTCAAAATATTATTTTGTCGGTTTATCCCTAAAAAAATATTTAATATTTTCCCCCTCCATATAATTAATAGCATGCCGGAAGAAAACTGACAGCCCCTTTTTGTTTGGAATTTTATTTGGTTACTTAACACCACAAATAATTAAATACAGTGTGCACAAAACATTTATAACGAAATAAATCATATAATTGATTGTATTTTTCTATGAATGATAGTCTATTATCCGCCGTCTATAAAAAAATATTTAATGCCTTGGAACAGTTTATTAGATTTCAAGCTGGATTTGTGAACACGCTGTCAATTCAATGGTGTTGTAAAATTCTAAGAGCACGTTTTTTCTTTTCACGAAAGTAATCCCAGTAATTTATTGTCTGTCTATCTGTCCGTAATTTCTTTCATAAAAACTTTTTTCTTTACTTTTCTCTTCTTTCTTTTTCTGTTGTTTCCTCTTTTTTCTATTTTTTTTTGTTATATAAATAAATGAATACTTATTTATTAGGAATCGACGTATAAAAGTGCTAATGGTCATTTTTTGATGGGTTACAGCTGGTAATAAATAATTATGATAGATTTTTTTTTATTTTTTTTTTTTTATTTATTAATTTTTTTTTTTTTTACATCTCAGACCCACAAAACATCACATTGATATTTGTCTGTAGGTGCATCAATACATATATATAAATAAATTGTATTTACCAGAAATACATTCATATTAATTAATTACAATAGATCTTATAAACTCAAATACAAATCAACAATACTATACAACAATACAAGAAAAAATACAAATATTACCAAAATCAAAATAAGTCTCTTTTATTTAATAACATATTCATTAATTCTGTATTTTGCCCTTTTTTATTAATATCCATTTTGACACGACATGGGATTTTATTTAATATTTTTGGTATGACATATTTTAATGTTCTTTGTCCATATTTATTTATGACCTTCGGTATTCGTAGTCCTTCTTTAACCGTAAATCTGGTACTATGTTTATGAATCAATCTATGCTTATATGTCCCATCTTCATGATATCGTGTAATTAGTTTGTACCACAAGATAGCATTAATTGGCATAGAGCCTTGTTTCTTGAAGAGTTCCTGTATATCTTTAGTAGCACTTTCTTTATTTATTAATTTTATAGCCGAATTTTGAATATTTTGAATTTTTCTAATATTAGTTTTGCAAGTTAGACCCCAGCTAGTTATTCCATACCTTATTACCGATTCCGCTAAAGATTGATATATAGTTTTCATAGTCTGTATCGGAACATAGTATTTAATCTTGTGCATACATCCCAATACAGTTCTCAACCTCTTACATACCTTATTTACCTGAATATCCCATTTGAAAAATGTATCTATGGTAATACCAAGATATACGTATTCATTAACTAATTCAATTTTTTCACAATTACACGATGCATTAATTCCGGAATGCAAGCAATCAAAATTATGGGAAATAATATTTATTTGATTACTCACAGTTATATGAGGTGACCTTACATGCATGACTTTAGTTTTTTTTGCATTAATAATTAAACCCATATCATGAGACCATTTAAGTAAAGCATTATAATCTTCTTGCATACAATTTTCCACCCATCTTACATCCTTGTGGGAGATTCTACCCTTAATTAGTATTCTTCGCTTTTGGAAAGGTTTATCAATGTCATAATACAACCTCCACCTCCACAAGTCCACCAGTCCACCTCAGCTACCTTAATTACTACTTACTTAAAAGATTAATCTTAATAACTTGAACAATGTACTTTCTTTTAAGTCAATCGACTGATGAGATCTCTCCAAAATGTCCCTTTTTTAAAAATAATATGTAAGTCAACAGGGATGTATTCTTTCCACTAACACTCGGAAAAAAATATTCAATGAAGCTCTTCTAGAAGCTGCTCAAGGGTTTGTTATAATTGTAAGATTCTGAACAATCTGCACACGATACGATACATTGAGGATTTACAATTTCTGCTGAACAAAGTAGTGAATATATGTGCCAATTTTGGATTAAAACTTAATAAATCTAAAACTTCATATTTGCTCATTAGCCAACAGAATGCAGTTGACAGTGGAAATCTTCATATCGCTGGAATGAAATTCGAGAAAGAACAAAGAATTGTAAACTTGAGTTGCGATGCAAACGAAAGATGACATACTTCTATTGAAATCGAATGCCGCATTGAACAAGCTCGTGCAATCTTTATCCGTATGAAAAAAATATATTCTGGCGTCATGATCTCTTTTTGGATTACGAATGTGAATGATCAGATGCTGCATGTTCTCAATATTCTTTAGAACTCGGCGGAAAATATTGTTCTTAAAATTAAACCTTTGGTTTCGCCCACCATCTTATTTTTAACTAAATTCTTAATCCGAGCAACGCTGGGTACGGACAGCTAGTCAACAATATTTTTATATGTATGTTTTATGAATACAATTACTGGATTTTGTCCACAGGGAAATAGTGAAGAAGGACACACCACCCGTACCAGTTAAAGTAAAAATCAACATTTTTACGAGAGTTTTGTAAAATAGTACTACATATTATGTTAGAAAACTTTTTCATGCATTTTTATCTGTTTGCAGGAGAATTCACTAAAATCAATCAATTATAAAAAATATTATTGAAATTATAAAAATATTTATTTTTATTTATTTATTTATTTCAAAAAATCCTTGTTTACAATATATAGGTACGTAATAATAATTCAACAATATAAATATAAGATAAGATTACACATTTTTTATTTTATTTATTAGAATTGTGGATTATGCCACTCTACTAGGCTACGCCTGTCCCAGAGTGGCGTTATAGAACACAATTATAATATTTTTTTGAATTCGTCAATAATATTTGTTTTCATAAGGTAATAATTATGTATCTACAAAGTACCAAGTGCAATGTTAGTGATAAGTTGAGTGAGTCGTAAGTCCGAGTATAAATATGTGTAGAATATTGTTTAATGTAAAAAGGGTTAAAGTTTTGTTAAAGATTATTTTTTATTTTCCTTAATTAATTTATTTATTTATATAGGTATATATTTTTATTTATAGACATTATTATGCAATTACAGTAAGTAAATTTTCAGTTGCTGTTCTACCTTTAGAGGTAAGCCAGTTGTTTGCTAAAGCTTTCATTTTATTAATTGAGTATTATATAAATAACTTTGTTGTCTCTAAATATTTTTAATTTATAAAGCTAATTATAGATTCATGCTGATAGTTGTAGGTACATTTTAGAAAGTTTACATTAATGTATGTTTTTACATCCGATTGCAGTGTGTGAGCTCGATAACAATATATTACCACTTCCCTTCACTTACTCAACGAGCCATCATCAATAAAATGGTTCAACAGCTCAGTCAGCTTTTTAACCATTGTTGATCCATCATAATTCAGATTTTGAATTACGGAACACTTCAACTGACCAGCGTGCTTCCGTAAGGGTTGCATTATTATACAAAGGGGAGGTTTTAATCCATGCCTGGAGGTAGGTATTACAGCATGTAAGCCCGGAATCGTATCGTGTTGCCTGGGCATAGACACACCTTAATCACGCGTTGTCTCAAATAGTAACTACCTTAGTATCAGACTAGTGCCAATGGTGGTAGGTAATAAATTAACCGGTGACACACTAACCGTTTTTTGAGATTTGTATCTGATTGCAACGATTACTGGCAAATAATTTTTCGCAATTCGACCGGCAACCATCGGTACAATATAACAGTTTTACCTTAGTTACTAATCATCGGTGCAATCAGAGACAAATCTCAAATAATCGTACCTAAAGTAATTTGTTAAAATTACGATTTGACAATCATTATAGTGCAAGACCACCAATCAATACCTACAATAAAAATATTAATAATAAAACAATTTATTGTATTATTTGTATGAATCTACTTATATAATTTGATTAATTACACCTACATGTTTCGGAAATACCTTTCCATCGTTAGGATAAAAGACGATGACGATGGAAAAGTATTTCCGAAACATGTAAGTGTAATTAATCAAATAATATAAGTAGATTTATACAAATAATGTAATAAATATTTTTAAAAATGTCAATCTACAATGTTGCTGAATCAATTGAAAAAATAATAAAAATAATGTTTTTATATCAGAAAAATCGAATTTAAATTCTTTTAGTATCTTTTTTTAATATATTTTTACGTCCGTTATTAAACCACCCTTCTTAACCATAGCATAAAATTATAAAAGATAGTAAAATTTTTTTTTGTAGGTTCAATAAAATAATATGATTCTTAATGAAAATTTTGCACTACGAAGAAACTGACAAAATGATTAATGATGTATGATTTGAATTATGAATTTGTAATGCTAAAATTATTTCCTTTATTTATAAATAACCTGGATATTTTATAGCAATATATATATCAAATACAATTTTATCCATAAAAGTTATTTCAAAATATTTATTTCAAAAATGTAAATAAGCTAATTTTCTAACGTAAGTTTTGAATTATTATTATTTTTTATTTCATTTATTTAATCAATAACTAATTAATAAATAAATTCATTAATTAGTGTACTAATTCATTCATTCATTCGTTCATTCATTTGTTGGTTCGTTCATTCGTTCGTTTGTTATTCATTCATTAGTTCACTAATTTATTCATTAATTCATTAATTCATTCGTACATTCGTTCATTTGTTCGTTCATTCGTTCGTTCATTTGTTCTTTCATTCGTTCATTCATTTGTTTGTTCTTTCGTATATTGATTCAGTTATTAATTAATTATTTCATTCATTAATTAATTAACTCATTTATTTATTTAACGATTTATTTACCTTTTTACTTACTTATACATTTATTTACTTTGAAAAAATCAATGTACATATGGATATAAAATATTACAGAGACCATCTATAAAGTTTCCAAAGAAATAACAAGTTATGCTAATTCCAGTTAAGTTACAATAACAATTTTATTTATTTATTTATCTTCTTCTCGTTACATGACATAGGAGATGGAGCCGCTCATCTCACTAGGAAGAACCTGTACTGAGATGAGCAGCTGAACAATATAGTGAGAACAAAAAATAATAAAGATATACAACAAAATACTTTATAACTATAAGATTAATTAATAACAATAGCTTAACGATATGCAAAAAATGAAAAGTTTAAGTTAAAAACAAACCAATAACGAAAGTCAAAGAATTACAGTTAAAAAGAAATAAGGAATCGGGAGGAAAGAACAGATCTAATTTGTAAAAAATAAGGGACAAGAAAATAATGATAATATGGTATTATACTTTATACACCCCTCCCCAACAAAACCCCCGCACGTGATCTAAATTAAATCTTCATGATACAACTTGATGAAAGAGCAAGGGTCCAAAGTGACCCGGTACTCTGATTGACAGGGGATAGAAGTCAGGTATTTTTTAACTCTGTAGTATGATATTTTGCAATACTTGATTCATAAAACTAAATGAAACAATATGCTTCTGTTGATTTGCACTTCATAGTTGGAATAATGACAGGTACCGTGAACTTTAAGATTATACTGACTTTTTCATTATGATCATTCGATACTTGGTTGAGGCTATTGTTCGGTGCCTTTAGAGAAATATCAGAATTCTTTTACGCGTGTAATCTTATACACGTCACTGTCAAATCCAAAACTCCTTCCTTCTTTAACTTTCGCAAAGAGCAGGGTATTATTTTCTTTGACAGTTTGAAGTTCTTTATTACAAAGCATTAACACGTCTAAAAATAAACGTTTATAAAATCTGACGAAAAAGTCAGTATCAATACAAAAAAATTACTTCGTAAATTTTAACAATATTGATTACTCTGGTTTCAACCGGTTTCAATACGACTGTATCTTTATCAGAACGGATGTACATTCTGTAGTATATTCCTCAAAATAATAGTTATCGGAATGAGCATGGTCCTAGTAATGTTTAGAGGAGAAGAGTATTAAAATATTGGGAAGGGAAACATAAAATAAATGGTTGTTCGTTATATTTAATGAATTATTCGTTACTACCTACAATCCATAAAAATGACAGGTTTTGTATGTTTGATTTTTAGCCGTATATTAATTATTTATTTATTAGTTACAGACATACTATTAGACACCACATAAAGAAAATCGCGAATTCAGTCTAAAATGTTAACAAATTAATCATTATAATAGTACAAATTGCAGTATGAATGAATTTTCCGTTTCTGATAATCCAAATATCCTATCATCTCTAATTGTTGAAATTATATTTAATTTTCTTCTGATTTTCACAAAACGCTAATGAAAAATTAACTTTGCGCGAAATCGTAGTGATAGCGTGTAAGCAACACTATTTGGTAGCGTTGGTTTCGTTAGCGTCGTTTCCGCAGCGAGTTAGGGCCTGAGAGCAGCGCCATCTAGCGTGGCGCTGCTCTCAGAGCTCACTACCATTTAGTAGCGTCAGTGATGGACATTGTTACTCTGGTAACGTCAGTGATAGCAGTTTTATAAAGATAATCATAATATCTAAAATTAAAATCATAAAATTGTTAATATACCTATACTATAATATACATATATGTTCATATAATGTTAATAAACCATAAAATTGAAATAAAAAAATGTGAACTAACAATTTAACATTCTGTAAAATTGGTAATAAGCATTTGGTACACCAAGACTTCTTAAACGATATTAATTATTAAAATATTTAATCTACGTGCCATCTTACTAATATGAAACGCGAAGCAGTCTTTTTAATTGAATATACAAATATCGGAATTGTTTAATTCATCTTTTCCCTAAATGTTTATTAAACAAATATTTTTTTTATTATTTAAAGCATTAACTTTGAGGTTAGGTATTTTGTCAAAATGTTTATTACGTTAGTTTATTAATGATAGTGTATTTCAGTAAATGATTATATACTAAGCAACGAACATTTTTTTAACTAAACAATTTAATAAATATTTGATATATTATGTTTCATTAGATTTTCATTTACATAAGTATTGGCATAAATATTATTGAGCAGTGCAATTTATTTTAACCAATACAGGACAAGTACCCTCGAAGTCGTAAGCACAGAATAGTGGGG
Organism: Agrypnia vestita; assembly: GCA_016648135.1. Classification (NCBI taxonomy): domain Eukaryota; kingdom Metazoa; phylum Arthropoda; class Insecta; order Trichoptera; family Phryganeidae; genus Agrypnia; species Agrypnia vestita. Next base: position 17,870 of record JADDOH010006885.1, on the reverse strand, counting down.
CGTCACATAACTACAAAGAAAAAATAAGGAAAACATTCAATGTATTTGCGTTAACCTTCTTTGTCTTAAAACATGCATTATTTGGTGACCAATCTTGAAAATCCACGGCCATCTCGCCAGAAACGTTTAACGTCGCGACAACTCGTCGAAAGATGCATTAACGAGTCTAATTTCTTAGTATACTTAACGGTAATGAATAACGATTTCTTACTCGCGTACGCTATTTTGCTAGCCGATTATTAGCGTCGTTAGCAACATGTGTTTTGACGTTAGGGGTAGGGGTTCGAGTTTTGGGGTTGTCGCGTGACCAACTTCATAACAACATGGCTACCGGCGACTTCCTGCCGCTGGGCGCCGGGTGGGGCGGCCGGAGTATGATGGAAATGTATTATTTTAGGTACCTACCTCACGTTTTCAGTGAAGGGAGTTCACAAAATACGGTTTAAATACGATAAATACAAAAAAATTCATTATTGCGAAAAAAAATTATACGTCGGCTTTTTAACCCTTCTAAAATCTCGCGAAATTTTAGAAATAATAGCACTGAAGATAATCGGTGCTTTCTGAATCATCATTTTAGAAGATCTTGGAATAATCTGTAAGTCGATGGAACACAAAAAATATACGCGAAGATTTGCGAAACAACATTCTCTATATAAATGGCGACGACATCACGCGGAATTGTGTATCCTTGAATCTAACCGAATGGCGCGAATGAAGTATTCCACAAAGTTGAATATTTTAGGTGACATGTAATGTGTACCAGACACAAAAAGGATTACTCTATTGCAAAATTTGTATGAATTACGGAACAGTGTTACAGTTAAGATTTGTGTTTAATAAAGTTTTGGAATTACTTTTGAACGTTTCATTTCATTCTCATTTATATTTATCACTTTACTTATATTTACATTAAACCAAGAATACCAAACACAAAGATCTGCAAAATATCTTCCACATGTTTTACACGAGATGACACATAACGACATATATCTGGATGAGATTTGGTTGCGATAAATCTATGATTAGATGAATCCGAGAACCATGTACATGTTTTGAGATTTTGATTTGAAAATATACACGGAGATCTGTAGAAAAAGACAGAAACTCAAACATGTACTCGATACGTGCACACGTACATCAAACCATAAATACCTACAAATAGCCATAAAAGTTAAACAAGCAGAAGTCTTTGTTAAAATTACAAACATTTGGTTTTAATCCTTTAACAGACATTAACAGTTCATTAAACGAGTTATCAAGTGAATTATTGAAATTATTTTTAATTAACGTTTAATATGATTATTAAAAAAAATTAAAACGCTTAGCTTTTAGAAAATTGTATGGGTTGAAAATACTTGCCATTACCTGGAAACAGTCTGTAAGAATGGCAATTTATTTTCCAGAATTTTTTGACATATTTGCAGACTTTACATATGTTTTTTAAGAAAATTATACATTCTGTCACATGAATGCATATTCAGTTTATATAAACGTGAAAAAAACTTATTTTTGTTGCAATATTTTGAGGGTTCAGGTGGATCATGAAATAAGGTTAACTAAACTCTAAAAACTAAAAAGGTTAAATAAAGTCCTCTAGCTTTAGCAGATAAATGCAAATTCAGTTGTATCAGTTGAAATGCGTGCCTGTTTTCTTGCTTGCTACATATAAATTCCACTAGAACACATTGCAAACAATTTATGGCTTACAATATCTAACATGAATGACCGTACCTGTTAAAGGGTTAACTGTTGCTTGGGAGATTCAAATTCACTTCACAAACGCATGGAACATAAATGAGTGATAGACTGAGATTAAACTTTTGATATAGCGTAAAGTAAGGTGCGACACACGAGTCTCTGAGGCATTATGTCTATTCAAGGACTAAGAAACATAAGAAACTAAGAAAGTCTCCAAAAAATTACGTGGTAGAAAATTTATTTCTCAGATTGTCTTGAAATCATTTCAAAAAATACTAGCTGTTCATAATCGGCGTTGCCCGGGTTTAGAATTCAGCTAAAAATATGTTTGTGGGGGGACACAAAGGTTCCATTGTTTGGAAAAGTCAAAAAATTTGAGTTAAATCGCTCAAACGGTGTACATTTGTATAGAAAACTATCCGCGCGACTTCGCACGCATAGATTTTTAGTAATTTTTAATCATATTTTATCAATTTTTGTATTAAATTTAACATATAGATATGTATCGTCAAGGACGTTCAACAAATTCACTATAGAAAGTATTTAAATATCTCTTACAGTATTTTTACGTCGATTTTAGTTGTAAAATAGGTCATCACGAAAATCCCTTTTAGCTTTACTGAATAATATATGGATTACGTCCACTCTGAAAGTCTATTCTAAATACCTACTGGTGAAAGAATGTTTGAAATCGGATGTGTAATTTCGGAGTACTTCATACATCCAAACCTAGAAAACTTTACCACTTTATATATTAGTTTTGATAAGATTCAAAAAATATAAAGTACATCAAACAGATTAATTGAAATTATCTTGTATTGTGTATGAGACTAATTTATAGTGAATCTCAATTTAGTTAGTGTAACATGTATATATTTTTTTTTTTTTTGTGCGGGTAAAAAGGGAAAATACATATTTTTTGTGATCACTCTGTTCTTTCATTTAGTTGGCTTGTAATCTTTATATTCACCCTAACTCAATCGGTTGTTCGATGTTTTTATGGCTAATTATAGTAGATTTTTTTCTACGATCATGCCTTTCCCGGATAGGTTACTGTTTTTTTTAATACACATGCGTGTCTACCGGCCTATACATAATATTAAAGGGTATAATGTGATCTGGGCGAAATGAAAATTGATGGTAACGAGGGTGTTGTCAAAATGTATAACGAGTTCAAAAATATCCAGAAAGTTAGGTATCGGTCTCTTTACTGAATATTTTTTACTTCATTGAACGTGTTAAATCACGATCTGCTTTTAATGTTTTTTTTATTTTTTTTGCGGTAAAAGGAAATTGAAAACTGGGATGTCTTCATAAAATATTAAAAAAAGGTGCAAAATGAAATCGTGAAATCACTGTTTATGAAAACTGAGTACTCATCAAAAATTTATTAAAAAAATAACAGGTTGTTCTCAGTATTTTATTCTTTAATTTTTTTTTAAATACAGATGCGAACACGGAATACTTTTCACATCAATATTCTTACTATTTTCAAATTAAGTTAAACGTTTGTGCTACGAAAAAAGGACTAACCCGCGACCTTTGGATCACGAGGCGAGAGTCCTAACCACAAGACCAACTACTTTTAATCTGTATCTGTGGCTTGTAATCTTATTAAAATATAATATCTACATATATTGCAAACGTACATATATTTATTAATAATGTGTAAATAATATTGCTTTACATATAAAATAAGACTAATATTTTATAAAAATAATATCTAATTCAATAAATTAATAATAAATTTTCACAATAACCACGAACACACTAAATTGAAAATATTGTAATGTGTTTGTCTTTAAAGCCAAATGGTGGTAATTTTTAGTTGAAGCAAGCCTCTCGAGTGTGATTGTCGATGTATAGGTACGAATTAATCTCAGATAAACAGGCTAGTTATATTTTAATAGTGATGTTCGTAAAAATTATATGTATGCATTTAAAAAATCAGTGTAATGATTGTAATATTCAGATTTTAGGGTTCTAAATTTGATTCCTGGACAAAATATAAAATAAATAAATCTTCACGCTATGAGAGCCAACAAGAAAATCGAAATTTTTATATTTAATTAATAAATACCTACTCGGCTAGGCTTACATTTATTTATATAATTAACAAGATTTTACTTTTTATTAACCACTATTTTTATTTTTTGTAGTTAGTAAATATTACATATTATATATTAACTAATATTTAACTGTTTATTTTTTTTAATTATGTTATATATATAATTATTAATACATAATTATATTTAGATACTTCCTCATATTCTGTAATACAATAATTCTTTTATTACAACCATAATTCTTATACATTCTTTAATAAAAATCCTATAATCTACAGTACTAAATTATTTTTACAATAATTGTTACATTTATTTTAAAATTCATTCACCTTTTTTACATTCTTCATTTCATTTTATACCGACAATATTGTTCTAGCCTTATTTTTACTTTAATTTTTTTTAATTGCATAACAGATTGCTCCATTACTATGCAAGTTACAATTTGGAGTGAGTGCTTATATGGAGGCGACCCTCTGCTTGATATTTATAATGCTTGATGATTAATTATGGTTATCTACTTGTATCACTATTTACAACAAAAAATATTTTGGAATTTCAAATTTAGAATTTTGTGTACAAATATGAAAAAATTATAAACAAGTCTTTTTTTTAATTTCCATCCAATTGAGTGCATTTCTCATTTTTTTCAATTCTGTTATATTAATTTTTTAAGATAATTCCCATTTTGTCCCATCAAGTCTTTTTTTAATAGTTACCCATTAATTTTTTTTCATTTTAGCTATTAATTAGTTATTCATCTCCCATATATGATAATTATTTTTTATTTTTGTTAATACTTCGATTTTAAGAAATTTTAACGATTCATTGGTCCTGTGGCAAAGCTTAGCGAGCGGATGGTGAGTAAGTCGAGGCTTTTAAATTATTTTTTTTCAATTGGTTGAGCAAATTTGTAGATTGACATTTTAATAATTATTTTTTTATCAATTTTAATCTACTTTATACACGTAGATTAAAACATATAATTAAATTTATTTTTAATATTCTTTTGATAAAATGATTCTAAGACACACAAACATGCTTTCGAAATCAGCTATCTATTGTCAAATTGAAAGTCTTTGCCAGATACTCAAATCGTCGCCTTGTATTCTTGTCATATGCTAAGTGGCGCTTTTGCGTCTAATCCCGTAGTATGTTTGCCGTTACATTTTTTTCTATCAAGCACCTTTTTAATCATGTATAACACTTTCTATTTTGCATTCGTACATCAGGTCACAGTTTTAGTATTTCGTTTAAAATTCACTTGGGCTTAATATAAATGCATAAATATTAGGTCCTTACATATGAAATTGGCGTTTAGTATGGGAGGAACATAAAGCCGATTTTTTTTTATTATAATATATTTATTTAATCAAAGTATGTACCATTGCTATCTATGCACTTTTGCCATCTCATAGGTAGTTCAACGATCCCTTTACTAAAAAAACCATTCGGACGGGAATCAATAAAATCTTTGAAGGCGGTTTGGACTGCCCCATCGGAGTTGAATTTTTTCCTTTGCAAGAAGTTATCCAAATTTCGAAAAAAATGGTAATCTGTTGGGGCAAGGTCCGGAGAGTACGGTGGATGTCTTAGAAATTCCAATTGAAGCTCCTCTAATTTGGTAGCCGTCTGTTGTGCAGTGTGTGGTCTAGCGTTATCATGAAGCAGCAGTGGCCTAGAGCGATTAACCAGCCTCAGTTGTTTAACAGCTAGCTTTTCCATCATGGTTTGCAGTTGCTGACAATAGACATCTGCCGTAATCGTCTGGCCAGATTTAAGAAAGCTGTAGTGAACGACACCAGCACTAGTCCACCAAACGCTCACAAGTAACTTTTTTGGAGTAAATTTTCGCTTGGGGCATGGTTTGGCTGGTTCGGCAGGGTTCAGCCATTGCGATGAGCGCTTCGATTATCGTACAGGATCCACTTTTCATCACAGGTAATGATTCGATTTAAAATCCCTTCATTATTGTGCCGGTTGAGTAATGCAACGCAGCAGTCAACGCGCGTTTGTTGATTTGCGTCACTCAATTCGTGAGGTACCCACCTTTCAAGCTTTTTCACCTTACCAATTTGCTTCAAGTGGATTAAAACAGTTTTATCACTAACACCGCAGCCTGCAGCTAACTCGGATGTGGTTTGCGATGGATCCGCTTCCACAATAGCCTTCAATTCTTCATTATCAACTTTGGTCTCCGGCCGTCCACTGGGCTTGTTCTGCAGGTCGAAATTTCCAGAACGAAAACGTTGGAACCAAAAACGCACTGTGTTTTCTTTTGCGGCACCGTCGCCATACACATCACTAATCCGTCGAGCCGTTTCTGCAGCACTGGTGCCACGGTGGAACTCGTACTCGTAAATAACGCGATATTTCAAGCTTTTCATTTTGTAAACTGAGTGACGCAAAGAAAAAAACAATTGAGGAAAAAACAAATGAATTATAATTTTCAAAACACAAATACATGAGTAAATAGCTGTATAAATTTGGGTTTGGAATTCCTAACCAAAGAGAAGATATTTGAGATCAAATTTGCCAGTATGGCAAAACGCCAATTTCATATGTAAGGACCTAATATAACGTCAAATCTATTGATTTGTTTGACATATCTTAATCTTGAAATTGATATCCATGGTAGTTATTAGTTGGCAGTTTAAGCATTTAATTTCAATATCATTGAAACATTTGGCAGATACTTCGTGGTGCAACATTATAATTTAAAATATGTTTTATTTTATATTTAACTTCAAATTCATTTGTGTATAATGCAAATGCATGACATATAGATGAGTATTTTTTATTTGAATGTATAAAAGAGAACATAATTTTTATGGTTATACTCAGGTCAAATTCACAGTTATACTCACGTCACATCAAAAAATATTTCCAGGAGAAAAATTACGCTGATTTAAGAAAATTTACACATTGATTTCATTCTTAGTAAATGGCGATTTTGAAGTGACTCGAATATGAAGTAATTCATATATAAATAAATGTATTTTAAAATAATGTCTACATCTCGCTTCTTTCTATTTTTTCATAAGATTTCGATATTGTTTAAATGTAAATAGTTAGCAGTATGCGCAGTATGACTATGCATCGTTTTAACATAGACATGATTTATAACATAGATTGGTTTTTGTAAGAAGCTTAATTCCATTGCTAAATTTGTGCAATACCCCTACCCATTTTTTAATTTGTTAGAAATAAATAAGATTATATTCTTGATAAATAATAGAAAATTATTTATTAAATAAAAATACATTTAATGTACAGAATACACCCATGCATTGTTGGTCCGACCCACACACACACGTTACGGAACTTTGTCGGAGTCCGCCGTCCACATTACTCACCGGCCTTTCGGCGTGTCAGCGAACAAACACCAGGTCGAGGAGTATCGCTTACAGCCTAGTTGATATCGTGTTTGTTCTGTCGTTATCACAACAGGAAGATTTGAAGGTTAAATTGCCGGCTGACGTACGCCACCCTCGGACCATTTTTCACCCCCTGTCACTGGGGTGAAAGGTTTATGGGGGTTAAGGGCGGTTCGTGCATCACAGCCGAGCGGTACTTGATGACAGAGTAGCTTAATGAGCGCAAATTTATCTTGTGGATTCCTAAATTTGTATCTTGACCTTATGTTTTTGAAATTAAGCGCTTGCTTTATGTCGCGAGGCCGAGAAATTGTATAGTCCTTAGTGTTGAAAATATATCAAGGTACACATTATTTATTATTCACGCTTATTATTGAGTAAAATATTTACGAATTTTTAATACTTTTAAATTATTTATGAAGCCTTAGCAAGTTTTAAAGTAATGGAATTAATCTATTTAATACCATTTCGAAATAATGCAAAATTGTTTAAACATTGTTGTATTGTTTTTTATTAAATATATAATGATTGCTTTACATAAAACATATTTTTTACAATACGTTCGTTTTCATGAATATACATTTATATTGAAACTGGTATATGTCTAATGAATCAAGGCTTTTAAAAAAATAGTTTTAATGGATATTGTATATTTATATTATTATATTGCTTGTTTAAATTAATTATTTAAAATGTTGAAGAGTTTAAAAAACAACGTCAATTGTAAAAAACACGCCATGTTAACTAATTAATTAATTAATTAATTTAATTTTGCAAGAATAAATGCTTTAACTGGATTATAAATGTGTCTCAAATATATCTTAAGGCATGCTTCCACTATGCCCCTGTCCCCACAATTTTTTACTCTGTGACGTCAATATATTCTCTGTTCTACATTTTCAATATTAGTTAACTATCATATGTAGCGTATAGATGCAAAACCGCCACTATCCATATTGGCTCCATACGGATAGTGGTGGTTTTACATCCACTCGGCACATATCAAGTATCAATCTCAAGTTATTTCTTGTTAAAATCAGCTTAGTTATAATATAAACGAGATATTAACTTTTTTTGATTTGCCTAAAAAATAATTCATGGAGTGAAATATGTTTTGATTTTCAACTTCTCATATGTGAAATCAAACAATAATCTCGTTGTCTGTCCATCCGTCTGCCTGTTCATCCGTCTGTTTGTCCGTGACTTCGTGAAACGTCCATAATTTCGTTCGAATTCACGGTTAATTAACCCAAACTGGGCGTCTAACGTAAATAGCTACCGACGCTTCTCCGTGTAACTACCACCAAAAATATACTTAAATATATTTACAGTATACTTAAAAAAAAGATGCAAACTAATGTTTCATCATTTTTGATGGGTTACAGCTAAATAATATTAAAAGAAATTGAATAGAAGTAAAAAGAAAGGCACTGAAAACGAAAAAATGAAATAGAAAAGTCGTTGAAGGTTGTGGCTCATTGTGCATTATTTCTAATTTCAAATGACAATTCCGTTTTCTAAATTTGATTGTAAACATCCAATGCACTGCAGCGCGGCCGGCTGCTTCACGCTGGCAACACAATATCGAATCGGAAAAGCAATAAACATAAAACAGTCCGTACAAAAAATAAACACCTTCCTTAAAACATTGAAATGCCCGGAGATAGGAACTTTGTAGCGCGGGCTAGAATCAGGGATGGGATCTTCCAAGCGTGTCTTTTAGTTCATTGTATTATATTATCATTGAATGATTTGGCAGATACTTCGTGAACATTATAATTTAAAATATGTTTTATTTTAACTTTGTAAAACACACACAATGAGTTATTAATTACAACACTATGGTTTCGAGAGGAGCTCTCATCATCAGGTATAGATAATAGAGGGACTGCTCCTCTTGAAACTATAGTTGTAATTAATAACTCATATCGTGTGTGTATTATAATTAAAAAGTTGAAATAAAACATTTTTTTGAATATTATTATTATTTTATATTTATTTATTCTTCTTGTTCTTATAAATTTTCATCCAAATAGGGTCGGGGGTATATTTAAGGTAACTTGGAGGTACCAATTAGTGAAGGTATTTTAACCGGTTACACAATAACCGTTGTTTGTGATTTGAGTTGTGATTGTATCGATTATTGATAGTTGATTTTTTGCAATTCGACAGTCATTCATGCGTATTATATAACAATTTTATCTCAGTTACCAATAATCGATACAATCAGATACAAATCACAAATAACTTTACCATTAATAACGGATTAAAATAACAGTTTAACCATCAGTAGTACCAATTTAACTTGACTGAAGTATTCCGTGTGGCGGTGAATATACTTGTGATCACCAATATGGCAACCGACAAAAATAAAAAATAACCATAAAATGGCACTCACAGAGCCTATGTTTTATTCATTTCCTTGTGCTAACGCGCGTCCGCTGTAAAAAGTACTACGAGGTATTTGAAAATGTCGTTATATAATTATGTTATAGCGTTAAAAATTTAAAATAAATAAAATTATCTTATTTTCTAGAATAAAAAAGTTCATTTTCGTCTGATTTAATTTTTTCGGATATTCTGCCGTATTTCTACGACTTTTCTGGCTGAAGATTCGAATCCCATTGCAGGATCCATCATCTGAGTTGTTGTTTTGATAATTGTGAGGCCCTGTTGATGGATTCCAAAACGTTCAAAATCAGAATGGTCGTAGAAACAGGGCAGAATATCTCTGAAAACTCAAATCAGAAGATTCTGAACGACTGTGAAAACCTAAGAACATTTCTAAAAAAATATGGTTTAAAAGACGTCTCTTCATCTTGTTTTCTATACCGACTTTTAGTATTTATTCTTATGGGATTCACATAGAGCTTTTTCTTTTGATAACTTTAATCTACAGAAAATAAGAATCAATGGCAACGCTGAATGTTTCGGGAAGGTAAATATGTTTTTGGGATTCTTACACTTTAATCTTGTTTGCGTTTATAAGATACTTTAAAATGAACATTAAGCATGGTCTATACATCCCTAGTGGCAGAATAGAATCGTAGAAACAGCCGATAACGTTCCTCGGAGAGAATGTTCCACCAGTATCGCAAACACATTATCATTTTCTAGTACTGAAGTGCTATTGAAGAAGAAATATACAACAGTAAAGATGCCATTTTGGAGGGAAAATACGTTTAATGGCTGCATTCTATCAGTTAAGAATTTCATTGTATTTAATACTAGCAGAAAGCAATCGCCACAACCCGCAAGACAATGGTCGTGGTATTTGAAATTTATAAAACATTATATGACTAAGTAGATATAATACAATGCCAACATCACTTCCAAACGCTTGTGTTGAAGTAATTTGTTTATACGTTCTATTTGTAGATGGCAACATTTTAAATCCAAACACACATTTATTATAGCAATTATAAATTAAATAAACAGCTAACAATTCAATATTGAAAAATATAAAATATAAATTGAAGTGCTAAAAAAATTGATAAATATTTATTTTACTGCTAAAAAAATGCGAAATCTCATATTTAGAAATAATAGAAAATTATGAAAAAAATAATGTTATTTGAAGATATAATTTAGGATATAGGTCATTTTACTTTTAAAGACTCTGGGACCTTTACAATGAAACTAGCCGTACGCCCGTGAAAAATCACGGTAATTTGGTGGGCGACCGTTCCGTGTTGACTGAGCCATTGCGTGATGTGCGATGATTGCGTGTCACACTCTAATATCTAATGTTGTAATTCCAGCTTCATTCCAGCAAGTGATGGATGTTACGGACAGACAAACGAATAAAATTATTTATTTTAATAAGGATTGTTATAATAGCGCAGACCAATGAGAATTGCCCCTGTATTGTCCTAAAATGATTTATATAATGTACCGTTTCAATAGAAATACATGTCCACCGCGTTTCATTTTCAGAGAATATAATTAATAATTATGAAAAAAGAATTATAGATTACGGTTATCACAAATAATTTAAGATTAAATTCAGATTGGATGTAAAGTTATTTATTATTATTTTAATGCCAATCGAAGATTAAAAATTAAGATAAAAAAGGTGGCTTTCGTAGCCCAGTGGGCCTGACACTGGCTTCTCACACCGAAGGTTCCGGGTTCGATTCCCGGTGAGGTCACAATTATTCTATATGATTCACTCAAGCCTGGGTATTTTGTAATGTGTTCCGCTTCTTTAATTAAAAAAATAATAATAAAATAAAATAAAAAAGTTACAGAATCATTTACCAATGACACGCAGCATACAATGTCAGAGAAGTAAGATAATTATATAAAAAAAATGAAGACCATGCGAAAAAAGGGATTAGTAAAAATTATGTTAGTTTTTCAAGGTATGGCTAAATGTAATTTTACTGTATTTTTAAGGAATTTTTGTATCGGATTGTAATATATTTCAATAAAAACGTTACTGTTGTACTTGTGAAAATATGTGGAAATTCACGGGTAGTTAGGCGAAAGTAGCGGAACCGAAAATAATACATTTACCTTGTCAGGAACACCCGGTGGCTGAAGACGTGGGAAGGGTCCGAAGTATGAAGTTAATTCTAAATTATTTTAATGACAGACAAAACACGCTTTAAATTATGAATCTGTCGAGCTCCCATACACGAGGGGCGGTGTGGTGCCTTCGCAAGATGGTTTAAAATTAATACGGCAGATTTATTATAGTTGCGTGATCGAGCGGTGAGACAATATAAAGACATTTGGGATTCGAGCCCCGTATCGGTAGACCACCAGTTATACAAATGATTACTTGAATTTTTAATATATATTAAAAAGTAATTTCACATACAATCATTGTATTTAATTTTGTCTTTATATTTCTTTGCCGAGGAAAACAAATTTTCTGAAAATAAATTGCAGAGTGTCTCATAGAAACGAAGCTGTTTGTACGAGAGAACCTAATATATGTCTTACAACCTGTGTGAGGTGGCTCAGGTGATCACTCTTTACAAAACAACGTTCACCAATTCCATCGTAAGAACATCAAATCAAATCAAATTTTTGAAAGCTGTATATAATATGTTCCGCATTGAAACTTTCCATATATTTGAAGGGACCATGCTAGAGACATCTGAAATCCTTATTATACTTAAATTTCGCGGCTATAATTGTGTTGCCAGAATAACTACATAAATAAAAATATTGATAAACAATTTTACAATCGATAATTTTTTTACGTGTTACTTGTAGGTAATTTAAGCTAGTAAAGTTAAGTATAAATTTAATAATAAGAAAAAGTATATGATTTTTTCGTATATGTTTTCACTTCTTGTTATATAAGTATTGAAATACCTGTTCCGTAATAAGTTACGCAAATCAAAAGAAGAGTGACAACGGGAAACAAAGTAAATGGCGCTCTGAATGTAATTATGGCCAATAAGAACCTGCTAATGGAAGCAAGACTTGCGGTACCTATATGATGAAGTTCTGATGCCAACTCTGATGTATGGAAGTGAAGCCTGGAATTTGCAAAAAAGGAATGAATGTAGATTGAAGTAGACTGAAGAAGTAGTATGCAGTGGAAATACCGTCGCCAAGGCGCACGTGTGTAAAATCTGTGGTCGATAGAGTAAGGAATGAACAAATTAAAATTGAAAGTAATGTTGGCCGTATCGTGATTGATAGAATAAAGAAAGAATCGCTGAGATAGTTTGGTCACGTGGAACGTATGAATGAGGAAAGAATGGTTAGGAAAATATATATAAGGTAGGTGTTGAACAGAGGAAGTCCGCAAAATGGCAGGATCAGAAATAACAAAATTTGTAGTATTGGCCTGTTAAAAGTCGTAAACAACCTTAGAACATGCTTGAAAAAATATATGAATATTGCCGAAGCAAAAGCGGTGTGTGAGATAAAACAATGTGGCATCCTATTCCTTCTACCTGCCCCTGTGTAGAAACGGCGTAAATAAAGTAATAATTTGATTTATAACATAATAAGTTCCTGACAATATGAGATACATAGGTTATCGGTTGAACTATTTTCAAATTTTGTGTGATCTTTTTAGCTCTGTGGACGCCCAATAAAGAATTCCATATTGTGCTTTCCCATATACATAGAAGCGTCTCTTTCATGATTATTCATGATTTCATGATTATTATATGTGCCAAAGCTAGTAATTTTATTATTAGCACGTACTAATAAAAATATCATAACATCTTCAATCGTAACCTTGTCCATCCAACTAAGCACTCGGGTATTCAATATTGTGGGTTGAAATATTTTTGGTCAGTTGTCGGATTTGCATTTCCGAGCCCGTTGTGATTTGATAATTGAGATGTGGCAATTGAAAGCTTGAACAACTCGATAATTATGTATTTCTAGGACACAAGAATTGCCATAGCAGCACGCATATCTGAAGAAACTGTTCGATGAACAATGTTGCTGGGCTGGAATTCGTGTGGATGACTGAATATTACTTTAAAAAGCGAGTTTCCGGTGTGTCCAAAACGAAAAATGTCCAATCAATACATTTTTATATTGCTCACTTATACCTGCGAGACTATAAACAAAAGAGAGGTTCAGAAAAAGCTTTGAAATGCCGTGGGCTGTCACATATCGCGTGAGTAGATTTCGTTGACTCTTCTTGGAATAATTTTAAAAAATTCCATTCAATTGAAAATTTCTCACGTAACTTTTAAGTTTATTTTTCACAGAAAAATATGTATTCTGTAAAAAGTTTATTTCTGTAAATGTCATGAAGCTAAGGAAATATGCAGTTTATAACATGATTATTGACACAGTTATAAAAAAAACCTTCTCGTGTGTTTCATACCGATGTACATTTTAATCTTATTGCAGTGTCGATATGAACATCTTAGTCTGAAATGATTTAAATATTGTGCACACAGAGGATGCGTGTACCAATTGCTTGTTGTACCCATAATATTATTTATTATAAAAATATAATTTTAATAATAACACTATGCGTAAAATTAATGGGAATTTTACACCTGTTTTGGTGCTAAATATATTTTTCACATTTTTCTATATATTTTTATTTATTTTATTTTTATCAGGACAACAAAATCTATGTATCAGGACAACACACATAACAGACACAACAAATGATTGTTGAACAATGAACAAATGACATCCTTAATGACCCTGAATCAGTGTCATTATGGGTATGTTGCTTTTGTGTGTAATAAAAATAAAAATGGAAATTAATCTTTGTTTGTATCATTTCAATTTGTGCATAGTTATTCTGCTCTTCTTCTTCTTCTTCTTCCTCAGCCTTCATCTCTCCACTGTTGGATATAGAAAGGCCTCTTCCATCCCCTAGTTATTCTACTATTCTAGTAATTCTAACCTTCCATCCTCTAGTTGTTATACTGTTAATTAAAAAAAGTGATTTTATTATACTACAATTTTATTTTCAATTTTTTTTTTCATTTATTAACTATACTATAAAAACAAATTAAGAGAAATTCCAAATTTCATTTAAGCAATTAATTAACACTCACCATTAATGTTGTTTTTTTCACGATTTGTAAAAATAAAAATATTGCAAATATGTTTTCAAAAGAGAATCTTGTCGATACAAAACTCATTATTTTTTCAACATGCTGTAATGTAATTGCCAACTAAAACTAAGATATTTTTAAATAAATGATTACCGACTTTCGCCGAGAAATTTATTCCAGGAGATTTATTCATGGACCAAATGATTTCTAAAATACTTGTATAAAGTCTTTAAGCTTGGAAGAAACATTTTCGCTACTTACAGCTCTTTCTTGGGAAAACCTTGGTTAATAAGTAAGCCTTGTAGTTGGTATATTTTAAACAACAAAGAGAGTGTTTGAGGTATCTAGGATATCTAGGATCAATATAAGGTAATTAAAAATCAATACGGGGTCCCGGCCCAGTTTAAGGAATCATTTTGGGATTATTATTTTTGGTTATAGGAGTGTCAAAAAGTACATAAAAAAATGAATCTTGCAATGTTTCTTTATTACTTTGGGCACATTATTCAAAGTAATATGAGGGAATCGCATAAAAAGAATATTTAAATTTATTAAAAAATATAAATATTATTGTTTATTTCAAAAAAATATCTTGCATTATTACTTAAACTTTTTGTCTACTAACGTGACGCGCATTTTAATATTAAAAAAATACTTATGGAAATACTTATGGAATAATTATGCTCGATTAAAATAAATTACAGATGTCTCACAGAATATGGTATATGGGAAAGTATGTATAAAATTTTGGGCATAATAGGGATTGCGACCTGTCATGCGGCTGGATTTAGTGATTACACAATATAACGTTCACCGATACCGCCCATGATCGACCACACATCCATCAAATTTGGAAAGTTGTATTTTTGTTTATTTTACTTTAATACAACTGCACTACCGCAATCTGTGATTGAAATTTGTCATACCCATGAAACAACGAATGTCGTCACTGGTAAAAGAGACTTCTATATTTTTTTAATAGAGTATATATCTAGATTATTTTTATGTCATTCATAATCAGTCGTTATGTGACATTCATCCGAATTTTATTAACATATACCTACAATGAATACGCCTGAAAATTATTTCGATTGTTTTATTCCTTTTCGACCAATTAATATTGACCATATTTTTTTTGAGTTCATATGTTTTACCTATATACTACCTATGTTTTTAAAGACTTTTTTAAAAGAATATAATAATATAAAATAAAATAACTTGATTTTGCTCCCAGAGGAATCACCATTAATCATGATAAATTTTAGATGCTTCACACAGACGAAGCTATATGAATAGAAGCTACATGTATGTTTTTAACTTTCTCTAAAATTAATATAATAATAAAAATATGGCTTCTCATGTATGGGTTGAGCTCAAAAAACAGTCCACGAAGAAAATGATTCTCAAACATCACAATGAGCCCCCCCGCCCATCCGCGGTGCTCATCAGGCGATAGCGTAATCAAATCAAATATTCAAATCCTTACATCAAAAGGGGGTGCAGGGGTATTTCAAATTTATTTTAAAATGGTAGCATAAAAAATACAACGGCTGCTTGGAAGAATAACCAAAAGGGCTGGATTAGACTAGATCAATGTGTACCTACTAAAAGTATTAATTTTAGATACAAGTTTAAAAAAATATTATATTTAGCAAAAATATGCTTAAACCAATTAAGAAATTTTTAATGGTCAATTTTCATCTTCTTTTTCTTATGACCTATCCGTTCAATGGACGATCATGTTCACAATCATGTTGGCTATCATCACCATATTTACTGAGGCTCGGAATTGCTCTACTTCCTGTTCTTATTTCTTCTTACAGGGCTCCGAATTCTGAAATTTTTTTCTGCTTTATAAGGTGCATCGTCTCATATTTCTCGTATATCTCATCATATGTCCGAGATTAAAAAGTTATCGGATTTGCATATTGCTAATTACTCAGTTACCGTGTTATTGTAGTGCGCCGATAGTGTGGAAACTGGCCGTATCGTGTTAATTGAGGAAGAGTGATAAGGCCATTCATATTCACTGTATTTTCTCTTCTTTTTGTTGCAGTTAATTACAAATTATAAATATTTTACTAAATTTGCTCAAATTTCGATTGCAATGCGAGCGTGGTTCACGGATAAATACGAAAATCAGTCTAATCGGGAGGGGTATTTTTTTGTCAAAAAGCTCTAGGATTGGTGAAATGAACTGAAACTTGATATTATTTATAAGCGTGTTTTAATAATTCAATTATTTTAGGATTTTAATGGTTTCCAAACTTTTCATTATCCATCCTAGTGGAGAAGTTTCAATTTTTGAATCGAAAGAATGATTAGTATTAATTAAATAATTGGTAAATTCG
Organism: Agrypnia vestita; assembly: GCA_016648135.1. NCBI lineage: Eukaryota > Metazoa > Arthropoda > Insecta > Trichoptera > Phryganeidae > Agrypnia > Agrypnia vestita. The sequence goes on along the minus strand of JADDOH010006885.1, from coordinate 876 downwards.
GACAAGTTGTTCTTTTAAGGCAACAGCGATGTTATTTTATTCGTGTATTTAAGTTTCTCGTGGTTAGGTCTATATATTTTTTATTACAGTCTCCACAAGTTATTTCATAAATCCCGCATACCTATTTTTGTTTTTGAATTTAAAAGAATTTTACCAATATTATAATTTGTGTAATTATAATGTGAGTAGGAAAACAATTTGTAATTTTAGTAGAAATCTGACCATTAGGTATATAGAATTTTACGCCAAAGTGGTCTTAATATTTTTGCATGTGTATAAATATGTTTGTTTGTATTGTGGTTAGGACTGTCGCCACGTGATCCAAAGGTCGCCGGTTCGAACCTCACTCCAGACCAGCAAGTTAGTAGTCCTATTTTCATAGCACAGGCTTTTAGCTTAGTTTGAAAATAGTAAGAATATTGATGTGACACGTAATCCGTGTTCGCATCTCTATTTAAAAAAAAATTATTAAATTTATTATTGATTTTAACAGAGACACATAGACATAATACAAGAAATGCAAACAAAATAAGTACTCCAAATAGAAAAAAGACAAACACACAAAACTGTAATTGTTATAAATTAACTTTGTAAGCCAATGGCTTCGAAAAATGTTGATTTTTTTTCAATAAATAAATGGTTTAAACAAAATTAATTTAAAACAATTATAATTATGTTACCACAAAATAAATTTGCTACATTTGAAGAAGAAGTTACACAAAACTGTATTTACTACAAGGGAATAAATGAGTACAATAGCCTGCCAGAAGATGTGAGGAAGCTAAGCAGAATCAACATCTTCAAACAAGAATGTAAACGGAACATAACAATGGAAAATGTATGAAGAGAAATATTATTTATTTAATTATTTAATAA